>JAQIHN010000131.1:0-67927 GCA_027917425.1 Gastrophryne carolinensis
TAGTTAGTGTATATATGATTAGATCAGATTGTATTACATTGATTGGTTATATGATTTGATAGTCAGATTTGTATTACATAGGTTGGTAGTATATTGAGATTAGATCAGATTGTGATTAACATAGTTGAGTATATATGAATTAGATCAGATTGTAGTTAACATAGTTGGTTATATAGATTAGATCAGATTGTAGTTACATAGTTGGTTATATATGATTAGATCAGATTGTATGTTACATACGTTGGTATATATGATTAGATCAGATTGTATGTTACATAGTTGGTATATATCATGATTTAGATCAGATGTATGTTACATAGTTGGTATATATAGATAGATCAAGATTGTATTACATAGTTGGGTATATATGATTAGATCAGATTGTATTTACATAGTTTGGTATATATGATTAAGATCAGATTGTATGTTTATTTCATAGTTGGTATAATATGATTAGATCAGATTGTATTACATAGTTGGTATATATGATTAGATCAGATTGTATGTTACATAGTTGGTATATATGATTAGATCAGATTGTATATTACATAGTTGGTATATATGATTAGATCAGATTGTTAGTTACATAGTTGGTATATATGATTAGATCAGATTGTATGTACAGTTGGTATATTGATTAGATCAGATTGTAGTTACATAGTTGAGTATATTGATTAGATCAGATTGTAGTGTTACATAGTTGGTATATATGATTAGATATCAGATTGTATGTTACATAGTTGGTATATATGATTAGATCAGATTGTGTGTTACATAGTTGGTATATATGATTAGATCAGATTGTGTTTACATAGTTGGTATATATGATTAGATCAGATTGTATTACATAGTTGGTATATATGATTAGATCAGATTGTATGTTACATAGTTGGTATATATGATTAGATCAGATTGTAGTTACATAGTTGGTATATATGATTAGATCAGATTGTGTTACATAGTTGGTATATATGATTAGATCAGATTGTAGTACATAGTTGGGTATATATGATTAGATCAGATTGTGTTACATAGTTGGTATATATGATTAGATCAGATTGTGTTACATAGTTGGTATATATGATTAGATCAGATTGTGTTACATAGTTGGTATATATGATTAGATCAGATTGGTATTACAATAGTTGGTATATATGATTAGATCAGATTGTGTTACATAGTTGGTATATATGATTAGATCAGATTGTGTTACATAGTTGGTATATATGATTAGATCAGATTGTGTTACATAGTTGGTATATATGATTAGATCAGATTGTGTTACATAGTTGGTATATATATGATTAGATCAGATTGTATTACATAGTTGGTATATATGATTAGATCAGATTGTGTTACATAGTTGGTATATATGATTAGATCAGATTGTATTACATAGTTGGTATATATGATTAGATCAGACTTGTGTTACATAGTTGGTATATATGATTAGATCAGATTGTGTTACATAGTTGGTATATATGATTAGATCAGACTTGTAATTACATAGTGGTAATATGATTAGATCAGACAGTGTAACATAGTTGGTATATATGATAGATCAGACTGTTGTTACATAGTTGGTATATAGATTAGATCAGATTGTGTTACATAGTTGGTATATATGATTAGATCAGATTGTGTTACATAGTTGGTATATATGATTAGATCAGATTGTATTACATAGTTGGTATATATGATTAGATCAGACTGTGTTACATAGTTGGTATATAGATTAGATCAGATTGTGTTACATAGTTGGTATATATGATTAGATCAGATTGTATTACATAGTTGGTATATATGATTAGATCAGATTGTGTGTTACATAGTTGGTATATATGATTAGATCAGATCTGTGTTACATAGTTGGTATATATGATTAGATCAGATTGTGTGTTACATAGTTGGTATATATGATTAGATCAGATTGTGTTTACATAGTTGGTATATATGATTAGATCAGATTGTGTTACATAGTTGGTATATATGATTAGATCAGATTGTATTACATAGTTGGTATATATGATTAGATCAGATTGTGTTAACATAGTTGGTATATATGATTAGATCAGATTGTGTTACATAGTTGGTATATATGATTAGATCAGATTGTATTACATAGTTGGTATATATGATTAGATTAGATCTATGTATGTTACATAGTTGGTATATATGATTAGATCAGATTGTGTTACATAGTTGGTATATATGATTAGATCAGATTGTGTTACATAGTTGGTATATATGATTAGATCAGATTGTATTACATAGTTGGTATATATGATTAGATCAGATATGTGTTACATAGTTGGTATATATGATTAGATCAGATTGTGTTACAATAGTTGGTATATATGATTAGATCAGATTGTGTTACATAGTTGGTATATATGATTAGATCAGATTGTGTTACATAGTTGGTATATATGATTAGATCAGATTGTGTTACATAGTTGGTATATATATGATTAGATCAGATTGTGTTACATAGTTGGTATATATGATTAGATCAGATTGTATTACATAGTTGGTATATATGATTAGATCAGACTGTGTTACATAGTTGGTATATATGATTAGATCAGATTGTATTACATAGTTGGTATATATGATTAGATCAGATTGTGTTACATAGTTGGTATATATGATTAGATCAGATTGTGTTACATAGTTGGTATATATGATTAGATCAGATTGTATGTTAACATAGTTGGTATATATGATTAGATCAGATTGTATTACATAGTTGGTATATATGATTAGATCAGATTGTGTTACTAGTTGGTATATATGATTAGATCAGATTGTATGTTACATAGTTGGTATATATGATTAGATCAGATTGTATGTTACATAGTTGGTATATATGATTAGATCAGATTGTGTTACATAGTTGGTATATATGATTAGATCAGATTGTATGTTACATAGTTGGTATATATGATTAGATCAGATTGTATTACATAGTTGGTATATATGATTAGATCAGATTGTATTACATAGTTGGTATATATGATTAGATCAGATTGTGTTACATAGTTGGTATATATGATTAGATCAGATTGTATGTTACATAGTTGGTATATATGATTAGATCAGATTGTGTTACATAGTTGGTATATATGATTAGATCAGATTGTATGTTACATAGTTGGTATATATGATTAGATCAGATTGTGTTACATAGTTGGTATATATGATTAGATCAGATTGTGTGTTACATAGTTGGTATATATGATTAGATCAGATTGTATGTTACATAGTTGGTATATATGATTTAGATCAGATTGTATTACATAGTTGGTATATATGATTAGATCAGATTGTATGTTACATAGTTGGTATATATGATTAGATCAGATTGTATTACAATAGTGTGGTATATATGATTAGATCAGATTGTGTTACATAGTTGGTATATATGATTAGATCAGATTGTATTACATAGTTGGTTTAATATGATTAGATCAGATTGTATTACATAGTTGGTATATATGATTAGATCAGATTGTGTGTTACATAGTTGGTATATATGATTAGATCAGATTGTATGTTACATAGTTGGTATATATGATTAGATCAGATTGTATGTTACATAGTTGGTATATATGATTAGATCAGATTGTATTACATAGTTGGTATATATGATTAGATCAGATTGTGTTACATAGTTGGTATATATTGATTAGATCAGATTGTATTACATAGTTGGTATATATGATTAGATCAGATTGTGTTACATAGTTGGTATATATGATCTAGATCAGATTGTATACATAGTTGGTATATATGATGATCAGATTGTGTTACATAGTTGGTATATATGATTAGATCAGATTGTATTACAATTGGTATATATTTAATATATATATATGGGCAGCCGGAGATAAGGATTTGGGTCTTTGCACATTATTCCCGTCATTGCTGGCGAGGATCTGTTATAAACACGGAGTGAAAGGTTCCTAGTGACAATGGGTTGTCAAGTCCAGAAGAAACCCCCGACTAAGTCTCTTCTTTCGACGACATATTGAATCCTTAGGGGAAATTCTTGATAGGTCATTACCTGAAGATGAATATAGAAGACCCTACTTAAGCAATAATTATTGCCTCCACTTCTGCTCACACTAGATCTGACTTTGTATGGCGGTCTATGCTTGTGCCTGAAAAGATTTAAAGAGCCTTTTAAAAAATTGGCAAAAGTTATGAGCACTATGATTGTTTTAATTGGCCTTATGTTGGTCTATTTTCTTTTATGTCTTTCTTCCCCTTTATTTTTCCCTTTCCCCTTTCCTTTTTCTTTCCTTTCCCTTTCCCTCCAGTGTTTCCCCCCCCTTTTTCCCTTTCCTTTCCCTCCCTCTTCCCTTTCCTTTCCCTCCCTCTTCCCTTTCCTTCCCCTCTTCCCCTTTCCCTTTCCCCCTCCCCTTTTCCCTTCCCCCCCCTCCCCCTTGTTTCCCCCCCCCCTCCCCCCTCTTTTTTCTTTTCCTGGTTAATGGTGTTCACATATGTACGGTTGCTATTTGCCGTATGGATGACATAGGATAAGTGTTGGTTAATAGGAAATAATCTGCTTGAGTTAGGTCTACAAGGCTGAATCATTATTACATGTAAAAGTATTTCCCTTAATAGGTTGTCTATACTTGTGATATACTTCTTTAGATATTGATATGAATCCAGACATGTTGTTTTTATTCTACTTGCTCATGGGTATTGGTTTAAAGCGGATATATGGGTGGCGCCCGGTAGTGAGGGGCGCCCTGTGCGCCCACTCGCGAGCGCTCGCACCTGGGCTGAGTGCAACTTTTGTTGCGCCTGGCCGGGTGGGGGGCCGCGGGATCGGCGGGTGTGCTTGTTGCCTGGGTGGAGTGTTTTGCTGTGGCAGAATATGCTCGTTTTCCATACTTAACATGGTCCATACATAATCATTATGAGGAGCCGTGTGTGACAGATAGATCTCAGGCTCACTCTGGCCCGTCACATTATGGATCCACCCCCCCCCGGGTTAAAGATTGACATCTTTAGCTAATAGACCAGTCATTCACAGCTGTCATTTCCGGTGACAACTGAAGTCATTTCCGCCGCGCCGGACAGTGCTGGGACGCAGATGCGTTCCACCAGCACCTGTTAGATGGCGCGAACTGTTCCCATGTGCTTCAGGTATTTAAGTTGGTACTTTTTAGTTTATTTTCTTCACCCAGCGAAGCGGCACGGGCGGCCGCGTTCGAAGGTGTCCCTGCTGGTTATCCCCCACTCCTTACTTTACGTGATACACTTTGTTGCTTGGCTGAGTATTTTATTCTTTTTCTATGCCTTGTTTATTTTGTGGATTCAGATTTTGAGATGTTCCCTTGCAATGGGTATGTGTGTCCATGACCAATATCACTGAACACTTGGTTCTCAGCACTGTTTTAAAGCACTCCCTAGATTACTGGGCACTGCTTTAAAACACTGTAATTTAATAACACTGTTTATATTTTATATTTCATCTTCACTGTGGTTTATATTATATGTATGATACTCACGTTGGTTATAGATTTTGTTTACACAGTAGTATAAGTGCTTGTTAGTTTTATTGATTTTTGTTGCTTGATTGTTATGTTTATTATGCACTGTCACTTTATCATATCTTATTAGCTAGTTAAAGGTTCTCCCTCCTCCTCTCCTTTTTTTCTTCCCCCCTGTTGTGGGGCAGAGGAGGTGGGGGTTTTTGTGCCGGCACAAAATTAACAATTCTTAGGTTTTTTACACGTATTTATACTTTAGGAGTTACCCAGATATTATTTGCTGTGTGTGCGCAGCACTGGATGAATTTTGGGGGATACACAGTATTTTAATGTATTTGTATTTTGTCTTGTGTGTTATGTCTTTGTTTGGATTCATGTAATTCTTAATAAAAGGTAGCTTATTCTTAGTAAATTTATTATGCTCCTGCTGTTTGGGTTTCTGGGCTTTGTCCCATGAGCCTATCTTTTTTGTAAGGTGGGCTGGTATGTAACGTGAAAAACTAAGTTGTTTCAGACTATTCTGGCGCTTTGGTTTTTTTTTATTACAAGTAATGTGTGCGTGCACATAAACGCACGCGCGCATACTCACATCCATGATGATGTCGTCCTGCTCCAGGGTAAAGATGGCGGCCGACAGCTTTTCTGGGTTTGCAAGGTATAGCTCTGACGTTCCCCCCGCGGAGACGTGATTGCGTGCGCGCAGGCGCGCACCCGCTGTTGACCACGGCCACACGGAAAACATATTTAAAGCACAAGGCACTCAGCTCTGTGTTGGATACCATATCAATATGGGCAGACCTAAAGGGAGCAAAAAGAGCCAACCAAGGGCCGAGGCAAATAGCAGCCGCACACATGCCTCATCCTCCACAAGACAGAAGAGCAGGCACCAGACACAGGCAGAACATGCCCCAACTAAAACGGTGGATACTCCACACAAACAGGCACATTCCAAAAAACGCAGGACCAAGGAGACATTAACCCATTCACCACCACCTGCAAAAAAACCACGCACACACAAGGGTGCCCCATCTAGTCAGACCATGCAGCATCCTCCACCTCCACACACCAAGCATACCCACAAATCCAAACACATAAGCAAGGGTAAGCGCATTGCAAAAACCACCACCCCACCCAGGTCACCCACCCCTCCACCTCAACCCTCTGGTTCCCCCAATTCCAGTACCTCAGATTCCACATGCAGCTCCACATCTGATAGCTCAACAGGAACCCAGACATTAAGCCAGAGAAGCACACACACCACATCACCCTCCCCCATAAGCCCCAGAACCACACACGACTCCCCAGATACCCAACCATCAATTTCCTCAGAGGCAGGGGAGACCACACACCCATGTGGCAGACACACGCCGTGGCTCACTAACTGCACGATTTTGCGATGCTCAAAGCATGGCTGTGGCAAATGCAGTTTGCGAGCATTATGATGCCCTATTTGGCCGCACCTCAAAAACAACCACTAAGCAGGCTAAGATGGAAATCTGGACTAATATTTGCAGGCAGGTCAATAGTGTGGGATCTGTCAGGCGAGATATTCAACAAATAAAAAGGAAATTTGGGGACCTGAAATACTACAGCAAAAAAAAAATGGACATGCGCCGTCAGCAGAGGTAAAGGACAATTTATAGTCGCATTGGTTACAGGATGTAACACTTATTAGGTGTAATTTAATCTTCCCCAGCCAACAGACAGGGGGTGGCTTACCCACTAAAATAATCCCTACACCCGCCGAGGAACATGTATATACATTCATACACCCGGCCAGCATCCAGGGCCTGGCAGAGGCACAAGACACAGACCGCAATGTAAGGTCCCAAGGTGAGTCTGAATTTGGCATGACCTTTTAGCAAAAGATCCAAAAGGCAGTGTTATGCTACACAACACACTGTACTTGGCCATTTAGCTAATCTTACAATCTTCATTCAAAGGCCAAAGTCAACAGCACACACAAGGCCCCCAAACCCCTGCGTTATCACCGAGGCCAAGGGCACACCAGGATTATACCCAAATTGTGGTTTTGGATGAGGTAAGTCAATGGTCCTTGGTGTGTACTTTTAACTTTGATCTTTGAGAGCTTGGGTTGACATAAATAAACTAAAATGAACCTATATTTATTTACAGACCACAGGAAGCCCACCCATAATCGAACAGATACGAGATTTGGAGGAGGGCACCACGCATATGTCACTAACCACTACTGCACCAGTGGCAGCAACGCAGTCAGCCCCGGCACAACCACCACATCCACAACCACCTTCCGAACCTGCACCAACCACCCGTCTGCTCAAACCCAGTCCAGGCGGCATATTACCCAAAGAAGGCAACTGCAGATTTTGGAGGAAGAGTGGAGGCAGGAAAATATTGCCTTTTCTGCTAGCACACAGCAATTTAATGACACTGTGTGCACCCAACTAACAAGTCTCAACGCACAATTAGAAGTATTGAACAGGAATGTCTCTGCCCTAACCAGCCAAATGGTGGAGATTAATCAAAGCCTGGCCCACATTGCAGCCAGTTTGCAGCCACAACATCAGTCCAGCCCATCATCCGAACCAACATACCACTAAATTTTTTGGATTCTTTTTGTTGACCCCACGTGTCATTTTTCTTTGTTTATAAAAAATAAATATTCAGTTCTCTGAAAAAAAAAAAAAAAAACGAGTTTTGCACGGATGTTTTGCGCGGTGCCACTTGGGGTGCAAGAAAAAGGAGGGGTGGGGTCGTCTGAAACCAAAACATGCTCATCCTGCAGGTCTAGATATCGGCCAATACTGCTCCTAATGGCCAGGTTGCGGAGTAGGCCACAAGCCATGATTAGTTTAATGACCTTTGCAGGCGTAGATTGCAGTGCCCCCCCAGTCTGATCAATACAACGGAACCTCATCTTCAATAGACCAAAGGCTCGGTCCACCACAGAGTGAGTCCTCCTGTGGGCAGTATTGTAGGGCTCCTCTTCCTGTGAATATAGTTGCAGGATGGGGGTCAGCATCCAGGGGAGCAAAGGATAGGCAGAGTCTCCTGTGCCTAAAAAAAAATACAAAGAAATAAGGTGTGCATTGCAGCAATAGAAAAGAGGGACAAATAGGTGAGCGGGGTAGGGTGGGAGTAAAGGACATTTGTAATGAGCATACATGCACATCCAACCTGTACACTCATTAAAAAATTATGGTAAAAACTACTTACATAAGAGGGCAAGAACATGACGCAATAGGGCACAATCACTTAACCCAGTTAATTTAAGTTTTAAGACTTCCGGGGGCGGAGCCAACAAGCATGGCCGCGTTTTAACAGAGCTCCTCCACGTGCGGCTACAATCTACTGCAATCCGTGGAATTGGATCGTTGGAGCACACTCGTGAGAGGGGAGGAAAGTTGGGGACACCCTCTGGACTTGTTTGAGACCCCCTCCCACGATTCCCCTGAGTCCCTGCCCGTAATTGCACACCCCACGTGGCGACCGCTGAGCCACAGGCAAGGGCAGGCAAAAATTGCGCCATCAAGAACCCCTTACTCTCCCACCTACCTTCAGCGGGCTGCTCGCTTTGGCTTGCTGGGACGCGGCTGCGGCTGGGGAGAGCCTGTCATCGGTGTGCCGACCGTTACATCCGGGCCGGCCCTGGAGTCCGGGAAGCTGCGGGCCCTGACCGCGGGAGGCGGGTGAGCAGTCGTCGAGTGCCCCCTGCTCTGAGTACACCCGTGAGAGAGCTGCGCTGTTGGTGTCCGGGTGAGGCGGGAGCGGGCTGGAACAGTAGCGCAGCCGGAGACTGCTGCGGAGACGTGAGGGGAGGATGCGGTGAGCCCCGGCGCCCGCCTGTTGACCCCCCTTCTCTGAGTATATGCGGTGGGAGACTGGACCACGGAGCACAGTGCCCGGCGGCCCCCCGCACCTCCTCTCGCACTGAGACAGCCGGTGAGGTGAGCCGGCTCTTCAATCAAGCTCATAGCCCCTCGGGAGAACTGGCTCTGGGGTGGGCCTCTCCTCGCTGCGACAGCTGGGAACGGCGGGAACAAGTTGTGTGGACCCTAAAACACCCTGCCACCTGCCCGGAGTGAGAAACTTCTTCCTAGCTGGGAGATCGGTCCCTCATCCTGTGTTCAGCCTCAGGGACTCTCTCCTGCAACGATTGTGCTGCATCGTCAGACCTGATCTGGAGACTGCTGTGGGTCCGAAGCGGGGGCCTGAACTGGAGGACACTTTTCCAGCAAAAACATAAGTATTACCTTCACGGTCCCCCAATCACTTATTTCATTTGCCCAGCAAGCCAGACTGCTATCTGGGGCTTCCCCTCGCTTTGAACTGCTTTGGCACCATTGTATATAGTTATAAGTTTAACAATAGGCCACCTACAGATCTTGCTTTGCTCTGATCGACCTCTGAATCACTGTACATAACCCTAAGCCCATTAGAGAGCCACCTGAACGCCCCTTTCCGATTTAATACTGTATACTGTATACTGTAATACTGTATATAGTATTAAATCTCTGCCTGACAACCCCCCCCCTTTTTTTCCTGGTTGGCCTTTTGCACCACTGTATATAGTTTTAGAAAAATCAGCGGGCCATCTAGGAGTCCCCTTGCCCTAATCAGCCTTGGTACCACTGTATATTGTCCTGGGCCTTTTGGGGTGCTACCTGGGGCTCTCCCTCTGTCCTGATTGGCCTTTATACCACTGTAAGTGGACGCCTGGAGATTACCCCCGCACTCATCGGCCTCAGTACCACTGTAGATGATTCCTGGCCTCTTGATGGGCAATGCGGTGGATCTGCCTTTGACGCCCTGACTATCTTACCATTTCTGAATCTCTCAAGAAAGCATTTCTGTACCTTCCCTAGTTTTACCTCTCCCGGTGTCCCCCCCCTGTGTCTATCAGTGTACCTCCTGTAGACTCCCCATGATCGAGGTTCCCTTTGTATCACTGTATATGTTTTCTTGAATACTGTAAATGCTATGTACAGGTCTCTGAGGTGAGCACTGGACCTCTGCTTCAGGCGGGGAAATTTTATGTAAAACTGGCTGCTGGGGGGGCCGAGCACAGTTCATCTCTCAACCCTCTGAACGGGAGGTGCCTGTTCTCTGCTGCCTCCTGCTGGCCATCTGCTAGATTATTTTCTTTTACCTTCCTTTTTTGGCCTTTTCAAATAGCCAGTGTTTGTACTTTACCTCACAAAGCCTCAACCTGCTGACTAAGGCTTAAATTGCTACTTGAGGGGTTGGAAGCACTAATTTGCCCTTTTTTCTGTAGAGTCTCCATTTTTGATAATTCCTGTGCTTTCAAATCTCTCATATCTCTATTCACAATGTCTCAAGCTACCAGAAAGGGCTTGGACCGTTACCTAGAGAAGCAACAACCCTCTAATACTACGAAAACTGACAGATCTAAGTCTAAACAGACCCAAAATAGCCAGAAAAACAACAACACCCAGGGGTCACCCCCGAGCTCCCCATTAACCCCTGACTTACATGGGGATTCGGTCTCGGACATGCCCCTGGAGCGGGGGGGGGGGGGGGGGAGACGAGGGCAAGTTCATAGCTAAGGCGGTCTTGGCACAGATTACCCCTTACTTGGACAAAAGATTTGACTCCCTGCAGGACGCCATTGCCAACTCTATGACCCAGATCACATCTAATACCACGAGGGTCACGGAGTTAGAGCAAAGGGTCAGTGATTTGGAAGATAAGCTAGACCTTCTCCAGACCAGATCCTCCGCTCAGGAAATGATTATTTCATCTTTAAACGAAAAGCATGAGGATCTGGAAAATAGGAGTAGGAGATCAAACTTGCGTTTTATAGGAATCCCGGAGTCGTACAAGACTACCGCATCCCTGACCAAGTTTCTTACGCATGACCTCATGCTGGCCCTTGGCCTCCAAACCACTGACTCTAGACACATAGAACAGGCGCACAGGTTGGGTCAGGAGAGACAGTCGATCAACGCAAGACGCCCTAGGCCGGTGATAGCTAAGTACTTTCACTATGCAGATAAAGAGGCAATTCTCGCAGCCTTCAGGAAGCAGAAGGAATTGACGGTGGAGGGGCATAGAATCCTGATATTTCAGGACTTCTCAGCCGCGGTCGCGCAGAAAAGACGAGAATTCGCTCCGGTGTGCAAGTACTTGGCTGACACAGGAATACGGTTCGCCCTCTTATATCCTGCTAAACTGCGGCTGCTAATCAATGGGGAGCCGAGAATATTTGAAAACACGACACAGGCCAAAAAAGAATTACTACCACTTTCTGCTCAGGAGAAGCCACCTTGATCTCCCCTTTTACCGTACATAAGTACACTAGACCCAGAGTTAACATAGTATTTTGAAATTCGAATATGAGCACTTTTAGACTACCTTTGACTCACCATGACTATGAAGAGAGTTTTGTTATTGGAGCACGGAGATTGTCATGCAATTGCTGATTTCTTTTGCATGATCCTCTCTGTCCTTAAAGTTTGTTATTTGTTTATAAATTTGGTTACACAGTTATCTCCCTCTGATTCTGAGGGAAATGGTTATATGATGGAAAAAGGAAAATGGAGGGGAGCGACAGGCAGTTTACTACAGAATAGCATCAACACTTGCTTGTGTAGCAGGAGTCACACCGTCTCCCAGTCCGGGAGCGGAGCTCCTAACTGTATTGCTACTGGTCCATGGAACAAAATGGGGAGGGTGCCTGGGACAACCCCCCCTGTTTACATTGATTTCCTGGGTTTTTTATCTGAAGATTGACAATGCATCTATATTAGATGAGCCCGGCAGATAACCTAACCGCCCACCCTAAATCCCATTTAAAACTGGTTTCCTGGAATGTGGGAGGGCTTAACCACCACCTCAAACGTAGAAAAATTTTACAACACCTGCGACACCACACGGCTGATATAGTCCTATTGCAGGAAACACACTGGAAGGAAGGGGAAGACTGCACCTTGAAAGCACCCTGGATCAATGAGGTGATCGCCACGACATTTAAAATAAAGCAGAGTGGAGTTGCGATCTTGTTAAGCAAGTCACTCAGGTACACAATTTTGGAATCAGTCGTTGACCCCCAAAGTAGATACATTATACTGAAGTTAGAGGTTTCGGGACAAGAATATACGTTGGTGAACGTCTATGCTCCCAACACCCCGAACCTCCCCTTCTTTGTAGACTTAACACAACAACTACATGACTATCAAGATACTAAACTGCTTGTGGCAGGCGATTTTAATATAGTGACTGATGCTATACAGGACAAATCTAACCCAACAGCAAGGGATAGAAGGGGACTCACAGCACCATTCAAACACATCTATGACTACCTACCCCTAGTAGACCCCTGGAGACTCCTGAACCCCTCGGCGAAGGAGTATACTTGTTATTCCAAGGCCCATAAATCCCTATCTAGGATTGACAACATCCTAACTCATGAATCCCTTCTGTCAGAAGTCACGGAGGTAGAGATCAAGCCGATTGCACTCTCAGACCATGCACCGGTTGTGATCTCCCTTTTACTAGAGATCCCCCAGCGCAGGTCAACCTTTTGAGGTTTTCCAACGTATTTAGCAGAATCGGCCGACTTCCGGGAATTCCTGAGAGGGGCCTGGGAAAATTATAAGGATGACAATATCCAACATATAACAGAACCCATACTTTTCTGGGAGGCGGCAAAGGCAGTTATCAGAGGTCATATTGTAGACTTCGCTTCTCGAAGGAAAAAAGCATCGAAAATGAGACATAAAGAGCTCTATGAGGCGGTCTCGGAGTCCTACAAAACCTATTTACAACTAAACATGGAAGCTGCTAAAAAACAATGGTTAGAGGCCTCACTCATATTAGATACCTTCCTTAGTGCAGAGGCAAAGAAATCAAACTTCTTTCAGAGACACAAATATTATAGGTATGGCAATAGGTCTGGCAAGCTCTTAGCAGCAATGACCAACCCCTCGGGCCCCAGAAGACACATTGCCGCCATCAAAAACCCAGCTTCTGAACAGAACCTCACAAAGACCCCTGAGATAGTTAGATCCTTTGAAGACTATTACAGAAGTGTCTACACTTCTGCACTGCCAGACCACTCACTGGTGAACCCTGTTCTCCAGCAGGCAGAACTGGGGGGCTTATCCGATTCTCAGAAAAGACAGTTGGAAAGCCCGATCACGGAGGTGGAAGTCACATGGGCAATCCGGCAACTAAAGAACTGCAAGTCACCGGGGCCTGATGGCTACACGGGAGAATTCTACAAAATGCTAGGCCCATTTATTACCCCAACCTTACAGGACTTGTTTAACACAATCCTTCAAAAAGAGGTGGAAATGCCAAATTTCACGGAAGCATATACTACCCTAATTCTAAAACCCCAGAATGACCCCTTCTTACATTCCTCCTACAGACCCATCTCCCTATTGAACAACGACTATAAACTCTTAGCAAAAATAATGTCGGAAAGACTGCAATCTATCCTCCCGTCCCTGCTTAGTGAGCATCAATTAGGTTTCGTCAACAAACATATTACGCTGGGCATACGGACAGCTATAGCGGCCACCGTTGCTGGCAGGAATTCCAGAGGAATGCTTCTCAGCCTAGATGCCGAAAAGGCATTCGATAAGGTAGAGTGGCCGTGGCTATTGGGTGTCCTGGAGGGAAGGGGGTTTGGTAGACGCTTTTTACATTACATTCGATTCATTTATAACAACCCACGAACTTCCTTGTTGATCAACGGGGAGAGATCACGGGAGGTGCGCCTGGCCAGGGGCACGAGACAGGGATGCCCGCTGTCCCCCCTTTTGTTTAATCTGGCTCTGGATCCACTGTTGAGAGCCTTAGAGGCGGAACCGGAGTTTCACGGCATTGGAGTTGGATCCTCGTCAGTGAAGCTCACGGCGTTCGCGGACGACCTGATCTTGTTTATATCTAATCCGAGATCGGCCTTACCCAAGATCTTACAGTTGATAGATACGTTTTGCCAGGCCTCGGGCTATTCTATAAATCTGAGCAAGTCGATGGCTATGTATTTAGGATCTGGTATCAAGCCATGGTGGGGCGACAGATATCCCTTTTCATGGAGCGGGAGTTCCCTGAGATATTCCGAAAAATCCCCTGGAGTTATACTCCTGCAATATTACACCAGCAATAAAGAACTTGGAGAGTGACCTCCGAGGTTGGGCCAAGCTTGGGCTCTCGTTCTTGGGGCGGATACATCTTCTTAAGATGATAGCCTTCCCGAGAATCTTCTTTTATATACAGACGCTCCCGATTTTACTGGGGACACAGGACATAAGGCATATTTACCGACTCTTCAGGGAATTCATTTGGGCCAAGAAGATAGCAGGTCTGGGTAGGCTCACGTTACAACAGGAGGTGAGGAACGCAAGGGTGAATCTCCCAGATATCGAAAAATATAACCAAGCGGCCCTCTTATGCGTCTTGAGAGACTGGGTGGGGAACCGCAAGGCACATACCAATACGGAATTAGATCAGGCCCTATTAGGTACAACGAGCTTAACATTCATGATCCATCAACACAAACATCTCCTACCCCCACAGGTGACACAAAATCCCCTGCTGTTTACGGTCTGGAAGTTGTGGCACACTATCCGCAGGGAGAGAAAATTGAGCTCACACTCCTCTCTGCTTTTGCCGTTGGCTGGAAACCCAGATCTTGGCCTGAGTAACGTGGCAACTACATACGACCACTGGCGTAGGTCTGGCATCACCTCAATTTCTGCGTTGGTAAACAGGGCCCAGAAGAAAATCTTATCTTATGAAGCAGCGAATCACTTATTTCCCTTTGGGACTCTCCGGGTATTCCCCTTTATTCAGGCCACCTCTTATATCAGAAAAATAGTCAGTCGCCTCTCTGACCCCGATTGGTCCAGTGACTTGGACTCCCTTTTAGAAGACCCTCCGCCAAAGAAGGGGGCTATCTCCATGTATTATTCCCTGTTGAGGAAAAAGCTCGACTGGGGCGGGCAGAAAACGGGAATGATAAAATGGAATAGACATTTCCCTAATCTTACGTGTGACCAGATCCTGAAATCCTATAATTACTCTTGGACAACCTTATCAGCATCAACATATAGAGAGATGCTCCTTCGACATTTCCATTATAATTATGTTTCCCCGCTCCGATCCTCCCGCATGGGCATATCTCAATCCTCACATTGTTTAAAATGCGGTGCGGAATCAGCGGACCTCTTTCACAATTTATGGGAATGCCCTGTGATCAGAAAGTTTTGGAGGCAAGTATCTCAGTACACGTCTCAGAACCTGGTAAATTTCATATCCCCCTCGCCGGAATGGGCAATCTTTGGGGAACTCATGTTAGAGGGTGTGAGAGTCTCACGGGGAACTAGAAGACTGTTATTGATTATATCTGCAGTCGCACGTAAAACTATTTTGCAGGCCTGGATTCACCCCAAACCGCCTCAATTTAAAGTCTTTCTAGGGAAACTACAACAGTTCTTTAAATTTGATTGGGTGGATGTGGCCTCTCACAAGGAAACCAAGGTTGAATTCTTTTTTTCCACCTGGGAGAGCTTCATTAATCTTTTAACGCCGGAAATCCGAGCCAAAATACACAGCGCCTTCGGAGGCACTGAATGGTACCTAAGGAGACTGGTTGAAGGGGATCCACCAGTTATATTAGGTTAGGAGAGGTGGTTCATCACATGCTCTGTTTGACTTGCCAGCACCAGAGTCTTTCCAATGTACGGGAGAGGATCTGTTATTACCTCTTGATTTGGCCCTTGTGGAACAGTGAAGGGTGGGACTAGTGGGTGCAAGTTAATCAAAGTTTAAATGCTATTCTGCTTGTTGAAATTGATCTGTATGACTGTATCTTGCCTGTCCTCAATAAAAAAGTTTTGAAACTAATTTAAGTTTTAAAAATTAGGATAAAAATATACTAACCCAAAAATTACGAAATAGAGTGTTAAGGGAAAAAACAAAAACAGACAGGGTGGCCAAACAATGCAAGTTTCATACACATACCCAGTAAGGCGGGTGAGCTCAAATAGGTGCAGCCTGGTTTCTGCCATACTCAGCAGGACAAGACCGCCGAGCTGGCGCCGCTGATGTGCTCCAACAGAGGACTGCATATTATTGCCCGAGTGCAAATACGGCTGCTCTGACTGGCCGTAAGTGAAGGCTCGGCGGCCCCGTTTTATTAGGCTGATTCCAATCGGAAATCAAGGCTCTGCATCACTGAAAAACACGGGCCAATGAACGAGGCGTCCGTTTTGCCGGCAAACAGCCTCTTGCGAGCCGACAATCGGAAAGGCGGCTGCGCGCACACCTGAGCGCATAAACGCACACTAAAATCAACGTAGCACCCTTTCCTGACCCGATCAAAGCCCAAAACCAACGGGAAAACGCACGGGGGAGCTGAACGGGGAGGCTCTGCATCGAGGCAATAGTCCTTACATGTGGGTATACCTCCGCCTTCAGCGCCGTGCACTGCAGAACATGAAGAAAACAAGCTCCTCCCGGCCCTACATATACCGGAGGACCTCCCACAAATCCCCAGCATTAAAAAGCAGTGAGAATGAGAGGCCAGGAGAAACAACCACCCAAAACTGGCAAACAATATCAAAGATAACAATCACCAAACAGGGGATACAGAACAAAGTGAAATCAGGGTGGGGTGGAGCAGGACATGCTGTCTGCGTATAATACCAACTCTACAGGTGAGTACTTCACAGAGTTGTCTTATTCTAAGCAGACAGCACGTCCTGCTCCAGACATAGTCCTTACATGTGGGACATCCAATAGCAGTGTCCGTAAAGAAGGGTGGGATCCCCAACAGAAAGGCAACAGCAAGCAGTTTAAACTACTGCCGCCTGCAAAACCTTGCGGCCAAACACAGCGTCAGCTGAGGCCTTAACATCAACCTTGTAAAACTTTGTAAAGGTGTGAACAGAAGACCAAGTAGCGGCCTTGCAAACTTGCTCCACAGAAGCCTGATGCTTAAAAGCCCAGGAAGCCCCAACCGCTCTAGTAGAATGAGCAGTAAGATGAAAAGGGGGAGTCTTCCCCTTAGTAGTATAGGCTTGAACCACAGCCTGACGAAACCATTTACTGATGGTAGACTTGGCGGGAGCCAAACCTTTCCTAGGCCCATGAGGCACAACGAAGAGAGCATCCGTTTTCCTAAAGGCCTGAATGGTAACCAGGTAAGACTTGACACACCTAACCACATCCAGGGAATGCAAAACCCTCTCCTTAGGGTTACTAGGATTAGGGCACAAGGAAGGAAGTACAATATCTTTATTCAAGTGGAATGCAGACACCACCTTAGGCAGAAAGTCCGGCTTGAAGCGAAACACCACCTTATCCCGGTGTCTCTCAAAGTAGGGAGGCTGAATAGACAAGGCAGCCAATTCAGACACACGTCTGACCGAGGTAATAGCTACCAGAAAGACCACCTTGAGCGTGAGAACAGCAAGAGCTGCGTCATGAATAGGCTCAAAAGGAGGACCCTGCAGGGCCGACAAAACCAAATTCAGATCCCAAACAGGAACCATAGGCTTCCGAGGGGGACGCACATGAGTGACCCATTGAAAGAAGGTCTTGATAAGAGAGTGCTGAGCAAAGGTCTTCTGAAAGAAAATAGACAGGGCCGAAACCTGGCCCTTCAAAGTACTAAGCTTAAGACTATGTTGTAAAAACTCCAGCACCCTGGAGACTAAGAATTCCCGGCAGGGAAGAGACCTGGATTCACACCAGTCAATGTAGGCACGCCATACCCTATAATATATAGCAGAAGAGGTCTTCTTCCTGGCTTGCACCATGGTAGCCACTACAGAAGCGGACAAAACCTTTTTCTTTCAAGATGGTGGTTTCAATAGCCAAGCCGTCAAAGCCAGAGTTAGTAAATTGGGATGGCGTAGAGACCCTTGAGTTAGAAGGTCTGGTATCCTTGGTAGTTCGTAATGATCTACTGCCATTTGAACCACGTCTGCGAACCACACTCTTCTTGGCCACCTTGGGGCCACCAGAATCGTGGGTACCCCTTCCAGAGCGATCTTGCGTAGCACTCTGCCCAGAAGGGGAATTGGTGGAAACGCATACAGGAGCCGAAACTGCCTCCAAGACATTGACAGAGCATCCAAGGCCAGAGCCAGAGGGTCCTGAGACAGGGATACAAAGCTCGGGAGCTTGTGATTGTGACGGGACGCAAACAGATCCACGTCTGGGAGACCCCAACGGTGACACAGAGACTGAAATACCATGTTGGAGAGGGACCACTCCCCCTGACGGGACGAACCCCTGCTCAGGGCATCTGCTAGCAGATTTTCCGCCCCCGGAATGTACACAGCCGAGATGCATTGAACATTGGTCTCTGCCCATGTTAGAATCAGAGACACTTCCTGGAGAGCACCCTTGCTCCGGGTTCCTCCCTGATGATTGATGTAGGCTACTGCCGTCCTGTTGTCTGAGCGTACCTGAATCGCCAGACCCTTCAGTTGCTGGGTCAATTGTTCCAGTACCAATCTGACTGCCCTGAGCTCCAGGACATTGATGGGTAGATGGGCCTCCTGAGGACCCCATCTCCCCTGGAAACGCAGGGACTTCCAGAATCCCCCCCAGCCCGAGAGACTGGCATCCGTTGTGACCGTCTCCCAGGAGGGAGCCAGGAAGGATCTGCCCCTTGTCAAGTTCCCGTGGTCCAGCCACCACGCAAGGGATTGTCTGACCGAGGAGGGAAGCACCCAGATCTCATCCAAGGACGCTGGGTCCTTGTTCCAAACTGACAGAAGGTGAAGCTGCAGAGTTCTCAAATGAAATTGTGCAAAGGGCACCGCCTCGAAGCTTGCCACCATCGAGCCCACCAACTGCATTCCCTGCCGGATGGAGGGATGAGGGCTCGAGAGCAGGGACCTCACCTGCATTATCAGAGCTTCCACCTTCTGTGGAGGAAGGAATATCCTTGACTGAACTGAATCCAGAATCATTCCCAGAAACGGTGTCACTGAGGAGGGGGACAGAGAAGACTTTGGGTAATTGATTACCCAGCCGAAGGACTCCAGAGTGGCCACCACCAACCGCGTGTCCAGCTCTGCGTGCCGCAGAGACTGAGAAGAGATGAGTATATCGTCCAGGTAGGGCAACACTCGTATGCCTTTTTGTCTCATTAGAGACATTACTCCTGCCAGCACCTTGGTGAATACCCTGGGGGCAGACGTAAGTCCGAATGGCAGAGCCACAAACTGGTAATGCTGATCCAGCAGCGCAAATCTGAGAAACCTTTGATGCCCTGGGAACACCGGAACGTGCAGGTAAGCGTCCTTGATGTCCACAGATGTCATGAAGTCCCCTGGGCGCAGTGAGGCAATGGCCGAGTGCAGAGTTTCCATACAAAAATGTCTGTTTCTTACAAATCTGTTTAAGATTTTTAAATCCAGAATGGGTCTGACTGACCCGTCCTTTTTGGGCACCGTGAAAAGGTTGGAATAAAACCCCACGCCCCTGTCCTTTGAGGGGACCTTGCAAATGACCCCGAGGTCTAGAAGGTCCTGCACCGCTAGCATCAAGACTTGCGCTGAGGCCGGATCCTGTGGGATTCGGGACCCGACGAACCTGGTAGGGGGCAGTACAGCAAACTCTATGTTGTAACCGGAGGACACTACCTCCTGAATCCACCGGTCTGGGACGTGGCATCTCCAGACATGCTGAAAATGCTGTAAACATCCCCCCACCCTGACGGGCGAGGGCGCCCCTTCATGCTTGGGGGGTCTTGGGAGGGGCTTTGGGCTTGGGCCCCTAGGAAGAACTGGGGCGGCGTCCTCTGTTCCTGTTCCAGGAATCTGTGCGAGCTCCGGCGAAGGACACCCCTCTTCCCTGTTTAGCCCCACGATAGGGGGTCGAGTGAGAGCTTGGGCCACGAAAGGGCCGAATCTGACGCTTGTGCTGGGGCAGCTTGCCACCTTTAGCGAAGATATCTAACCTTTCTCCAAATAGGCGCAGCCCTTTGAATGGAAGCCTTCTTGGCGACATTGTCAGCGGCCCCCTGGCGTAACCAGACCGCACAACATATGGCTACCACCAGAGCAGAGGATCTAGCACTCAGTTTGATAGCATCATCTGATGCAGACAGGATATAATTGATAAAAGTCTCACAGGTAACTAAAGCATTGGCGGCGTCAGACGGCAAGTCATCCGCCCCTTCAAGGGCAGTCTTCAGCACCGTCCTGAGTGCCACCGCCGTAATGGCTAAGGCACAAACCGGGCGGAGCGAGGCTCCCCCAAATGCAAAGGCATGACATGCCAGTTGATCAACCCGCCGATCCTCCAGATCTCGCAGCGTAGTAGTGTCAGGGGAGTGCATAATAGAGGTATTGGACAGACCAAGGATCGGGGCATCGACTTCGGGCGGTGAAGTCCAACACTTGATCAGGTCAGCAGGGAATGGATACTTCTTATCCACAGTTTTAGGAACCCCCTGGAGTTTGCTGGGATGTTCCCACTCCTTTAAGACGAGATTATTAAAATGAGTTTGTTCAGAAAACTCCAACCGCACCCTAGCGGTATGGAACAGGTCACCTCTTTGCCGAGGAGCCGCAGGCGGGGGAGAGAGGGATAACACATCAAAGATCTGGGCCAGCAATCTATCAACGTCATCCTGGGACCAAAGATCAGAACCAGATTCATCCTGATTCCTGGACTCATCGTCATAGGACCCCGAGTCAGAAAACAGTTCCCCTTCCTCTGAGGGGGAGTGTGCATAAGACAAATGTAAATCGTCAGATTCTACAGGAAGAATAGTGGCTTCAGGATTCAAGTGGCGCTTTTTGGTGGTAGCCTTGCACGCCAAGGAGCCAGCGATTAAATTTTCCACGCTAGCCAGTCTAGTGGCAAAATCAGCATGAGAGTCCCCGCTAGTATTGGGGGTTAGACTCAGGCTTGGGGGAGTAGGAGAAGCAAGGCGAGGTGCGGGCCCAGCCTCGGAAGAGGTGGGTAGGCCAGCTAGCGCCTGCTGGGCACAAGGGATGCAGACCCGTGCATTGTCACCACTGCTAGGTGTGACCCCACAAGCTACACACAGACGGGCTTGTCCCGAAGGAACCCCGTTCACAATCTCCTGAGATGCCTCCATATGGTGATTATTATATTCAATATGCCAGTAGGGATTGACGCTGTAAAGCAACCCTGGATGCCCCAAACACCCGCTGGGAAGTGGGAGTAATTTGTTTAAAAGGGTCTGGACCGGATGCTATGCCGAGCCGGGAGAAGCCGCCGAAGTCCGCAGTCTGAAAGACACAAAGGGAACAGGGATGTCAGAGCCAAGTGCGAAGAAGCCAGAGCTAGGAAAGGGATCGCCCATGAGGGCACTTACAGTACAGCGAGGGGAGGACCGTCTTCATCACGCGCATGTGAGAAGGAAATGGCGCCAAGCGAACCTCGAAGGGCGGGCCAAAGCAGACGATGACGCGGAACGCGCCAAACCGAACCACGCCCCCCCTCCAGAGAGCGCGAAGCTCGAAGGCGCGCAGCCAATCAGAAGCGACAGATATTGTCAGGGAGAAATCACCTCAGAAAAATCTGACAGGGTGAATACCGTGATAGAACGCCAAGCGTCAATCGAATAGAGCCGAAGCATGCGCCGAGTAATGCAATGCAAAGCGCAGTAGGAAAGCAAAAAGCTGAAAGTGAAGCGGGGCTCTGACTCCAGTAACCAATTAAGACAATGGGTGACTAGGGCAAGGATTAGCCGTCGTACACACGACCCCCCCCCTCTTTTTTCCCCTGCTAACGGGGGAATCTAGGGAGGAAGGTGATCCAATATACTGGGTTCACCGCTACACCGGGCGAGGGGCATTAGTGCGGGAGGGGCATCCAATTGAAGGCTCACCATACGCCTTAACCGCCTACCCTATGGAGGGGGATTGCGGTGGAGTCTAGCTCCATAAGCACACTAGGTGCTGCCTACCTTCACCCGACCAACGCAGCCCAGGCTGGGAGGCATTAATTCACACTGAGGACGAGTGGAAATAGTCCCGCAGGGCCTCGGGCTGTCAAGCCCCGCTCGCCTGCGAGAGCGTGACACTTCATCTGGGGATTTGTGGGAGGTCCTCCGGTATATGTAGGGCCGGGAGGAGCTTGTTTTCTTCATGTTCTGCAGTGCACGGCGCTGAAGGCGGAAGTATACCCACATGTAAGGATTATGTCTGGAGCAGGACGTGCTGTCTGCTTAGAATATATGATTTTATTGTTGAGAGAATAATTTATGGTAAAATGTTTCCCACATATACATCACACCAATATGATAAGTGACCATTTTCATGTGTACAAAGCTATTAGTTGCTGAAAAAAAACTTTATGCATAGTTAGAGCATAATCACATTCTCTCCATTGAATGGACACGTAGTTGGCTGATAAGGGCTGATTTACTAGGATAACATTTTCCTGGTATGAACCCTTTCATGTCTGATAAGGTTTGATTTCAGAGAAAAACATTTCCCACATTCAGAACATGAATATGGCTTCTCTCCTGTATGAATTCTTTCATGGATGATAAGGTTTGATTTCAGAGAAAAAGCTTTCCCACATTCAGAACATGAGTATGGCTTCTCCCCTGTATGAATCCTTTCATGGATGACTTGCTTTGATTTATTAGAAAAACATTTCCCACATTGAGAGCATGAATATGGCTTCTCCCCTGTATGAACTCTTTCGTGTTTGATAAGTTCTGATTTACTTGAAAAACATTTCCCACATTCAGAACATGAATATGGCTTCTCACCTGTATGAACTCTTTCATGTATGATAAGGTCTGTTTTATAGGAAAAACATCCCCCACATTCAGAGCATGAATATGGCTTCGCCCCTGTATGAACTCTTTCATGTCTGATAAGGGCTGATTTGACAGTAAAATGTTTTCCACATTCAGAACATGAATATGGCTTCTCCCCTGTATGAACTCTTCCATGTCTGATAAGGGCTGATTTATTAGAAAAACATTTCCTACATTGAGAGCATGAATATGGCTTCTCCCCTGTATGAACTCTTTCGTGTTTGATAAGGTCTGATTTACTTGAAAAACATTTCCCACATTCAGAACATGAATATGGCTTCTCCCCTGTATGAATCCTTTTATGGATGATAAGCTTTGATTTCTCAGAAAAACATTTCCAACATTGAGAACATGAATATGGCTTCTCCCCTGTATGAACTCTTTCGTGTTTGATAAGGTCTGATTTACTTGAAAAACATTTCCCACATTCAGAACATGAATATGGCTTCTCCCCTGTATGAACTCTTTCGTGACTGATAAGGGTTGATTTAACAGTAAAATGTTTCCCACATTCAGAACATGAATATGGCTTCTCCCCTGTATGAATCCTTTCATGGATGATAAGCTGTGATTTCTCAGAAAAATATTTTCCACATTCAGAACATGAAAATGGCTTTTTAGATCTATGAGCTGTATGCTGGATATGGAAAACAGTCTGACTGTCCTGTGCAAAGGGTTGAGATGGGAGGGGTAGAAGGCACAGTGCTGGATAGGGATTTGTTGCTGTAGGGTCTCCTTTAGCCTTTGCTGTGATGTCATCATCTTCTCTTTTGGTATGTGGGAAGATAACAGTATGGTCCAGCATTAGATTCTGTCTGGATTTTGCACCTGTAGAAAATCGGAAAGGAAGGGAGACAGAGAAGGTTAAACGGCAACTACATTTGGTTTCACAAACTGGACATAAAACAATGGCTGCTAAAGTCATTAAAGCAGGCCTACACATTTCCTGCCATCATCCTCCTATAGGGAACATGCTATTGTTAAGCTTGGTCCACATTTTCTAGGGGACTGCTTTAAAGTCCATGTCTGGGCACAATGTTCCCTCCCCCTTATGGATAGCTGAGCTGAGGGGCGTGCTGTACAGCTTGACAAAATGAAAAGCTCAGTCTCACAGACAACCTCTTTGATTACCTCATTCACAGTAGGTGCATCCTAGATCATTAAGGGAAGCATGTTGCAGACCAGATGTATGGACCCATAAGGATTACGGGGTTTTGCGGGGGTATTGTCTGGGGGGCTTCAGCAATCAGGATGCCCTCCGAGCCTGTTACTATGCAGCCCTGCACCTATTCGCTGAACAACAGGTGTGGGACTACCTTAGCACAAAAGTGATCCCCCTGCACTTATATGTATAAGACACATCAGAGTATGTGTGTGGAGTAACTTTACAGAGGTAATACTGAAGTATTTGATATAGATGTTTTATTACTCACCTGAGCTGAGCTGTAGTGGAACTTCCTCCTCCTCACTCTTCACAAATCTTTCTTTCTTATTGTCAATTATCTCATATTTCACTATAGTGTCTCCTGGATCTGTGAAGAAAGATGAGAGAGGTAGGGAAATATACTGTGTGTGCAGTAATGGGGGAGGGGTCTGTGAGATAAGAGAACAGTGAGGCCCCTGCTTAATAAGTAACGCCCCCTAAGTAACACCCCCTCTCTTACCTTTCGTTGGGAGGAGCTGGTGACTCTCCATAATGTTGTCCCTGGAGTGATCCTCGTGTTCTGTTTGGCTGCTTGTCACTCTGGAAGACATAAGATAAGATGTGATATCACCCTCTGTGGCCTCAGAGATAGATAAGAAGCCGGGTGATGAGATATCCCAGCAGCACCCACACACAGCTGAAGGGTCTCAGTACACTCGGCATTCAGTAGAGAAATAGGGATCAGGAACCTAAATCACTCTTGCCACAAAACAAGTTTACATGACAACTCCATGATAATCTGATAGATTTACCCATAACAGTATTTCTACTAGTCCCTCAGGACAGCATCAGACATACAGGCTCCTCCTTCCTGGTGTAACCAATTATTATAAATCAATAATAAAAAAATGTATTATTATAACAATAATCGCTCACTGTAGGTTCTACTGTTGTGGGAGGAATCACACCAATGAGAGAATATAACATTGTATTTTGCACAGACCTATGTTTCAGGACAGGCCCTAATAGATTAATATAAAAAATATATAACGTTAGGGGCTTACCAGTTACATTAACCTCCAAACTGTAGAGGAAACAAACAAAGTGGAGGAGCCTAGACTGTTCCCTCCAACCCCCTACACAAGGCCGCACACTGGTATTTAGAAATATATAAAAGCTAATTTTAATAGATATATCAAAAGGACATCCACAGAACATACAATGCAGACAATATTTTAAAAAACACAAAACATAGACAGGGGTATCCCACACAGGGTGACTATAGACACTATATAATCGCCATAAATGTATACACAATTATTATATACAAAGTACTATGAATGTCCCAAAGTGTTGAAAAAACGAAAAAGGATGTATAAGTTTGTGAGTGTAAGAATACAAATGTAAAATGTGACCAATAGACAGTAAGTCAATGAATAAATAAATATAAAAATGGTGCAAAATATATGTGACGAAGCAAAGTGGAATGTGTGAACAGAAAGACCAAAAAACTGGTTTCTGTTGAAGCAAATAAATAAATATACTAACAATGAATGTGAGTGTATAACCACAAACTACAAGTGTCAAAAAGAACAAAGGAAGTAAACAACAGTTTGGTCATTCAACAATGGAGTCAAGAAAAACATATGAAAGGTATAAACAATGGTACTTCACATGTCACCAGGGGTCCCCCCGTCGCAGCCGCCACCTACGCGTTACGTGTCCGACCGACACTTCGCCAGGGTGTATCGGCTGTGCCCCCACACTCTTCCTTAAATACCCCGGGAATAACCGCAAGGGCCAATGAGGCGCCGCCACGGCCCCGCCAACACGTGGGTCCCCCCGGCCAATAAGGAGAGGCCGCAGGAGTACCACATCCGGCGGCGCGCGGCCGGCGCCATCACTGGCCATCGCATACAGTGGGTGCCCGCGGCGGGCGCGCGGCCGAGCGCGCGGCGAGCGGGCGCACTCCCCTGCAGTAGGAGGCGTCCGCCCGCCGCGCGCACGGCCGCACGCACCGCGCACAAGCACCGCCTGTCCACCCAGCTACTGGGAGAAACCCAGAGCGGATCCGTGGCGTGTGAGTATGCGGGGAAGGAAGAGAGGAGGGGAAAATTGAAAGACATAAAAAAGTGCATAAAAACAGCGGATGTTATATCCTGTTATACACATTCACAAATTTCTCCTAAGGATGATATGTAATTGGGGGTCAATCAACCCCACAAAAATATATAAGTATTGATGTCAACTAATAAGGCCAATCTACTCCAATATCAGTGATCTCATGAACATATATAGGGCATACTAAATAGCACAGGAACTACCACATGGGTACTAATACATATGAACATGATTAGATGGAAAACAGAGGGGAATAAAAGCAAATCGCATGTCTATGGCAAACAACCCTAAAGCTGGCCCAAAACACAGCTAATAACCTAGCGTCGCGTCCATACCGACGCAACGCTGAAGGAAATGTACTGATGTACATGATGCCTAATTAAATGCACCACCTATTGGTTCAATCAGAAGCGATATAATGTGGGGCTACAAATGAAACAACAACCGCAGGTTTGGATGAATAAAAATGATTATTATATACAGAATCAAATACACCGAGCCATGTGGCTCAAAGTCCCATCAAGCCAAACGGTGTGCAAGAGCATCCTATACTTATTTTGTTATTAATTTTTAGTAGGAATTCAAGGAATTGTCCTTTTGCACAGAGTCACTAACACCCCGCTCATCGGGGATAAATAACTCCACTGTGATGGGAGAAGATTCCCAGGGGCTCGCTGTATCCTCGACACTCCAGATGTTATCTCACAAAGTTCCGAGATGGTTGCTGATAAGTGGATGGATATAATGTCCTCTGTATGAATAACATTGTGAGGAGGTCACGCAGGTATAAAAATCCACATGAAAAAGGTCCCCACTCTACAATTGTTCCAATATAGATTGGATTGTTGCCACATTGCATCTTCTTTTATTTTGATCTTCTTCAAGAGGTGTAAGGAACGTGACCATTGATCCTGGCAGATGTTCCAGATTGAGACCGCGAAAGTTCCGTCGATCGGCCACCCATTCAAATGTATGGATCAAATTCCGAATTTTGTGATCCACTCATCAACACGCTCTAGTTAATACACAAAAATAAAGAGCGCGAGATGAGAAGAATGGGCAGAAACTGACGCCGGTAGCCTCACATTTTCTTCATTTCCACCAGGGCGATGTGTCAGGGACACAAATATTCTTTGTGGATCAGGTCAGATTGGGTATTCGGGGTGGAAATTTAAAAAGAATGTTGCTGCAACAGGAGTCTCGATGGATTTATACCTTGAGATCACAGGCGCCTCTTGGTATTAATGAGGACTTTGGGTTCTCATCCTTTTTGGGCCGCGATTAATATGCCAGCTATACACCTTTTTGCTGTTGTTTATAGGTATATAACATTACTGTGGACTTGCTTAACTCTTTATTTTTGTGTATTAACTAGAGCGTGTTGATGAGTGGATCACAAAATTCGGAATTTGATCCATACATTTGAATGGGTGGCCGATCGACGGAACTTTCGCGGTCTCAATCTGGAACATCTGCCAGGATCAATGGTCACGTTCCTTACACCTCTTGAAGAAGATCAAAATAAAAGAAGATGCAATGTGGCAACAATCCAATCTATATTGGAACAATTGTAGAGTGGGGACCTTTTTCATGTGGATTTTTATACCTGCGTGACCTCCTCACAATGTTATTCATACAGAGGACATTATATCCATCCACTTATCAGCAACCATCTCGGAACTTTGTGAGATAACATCTGGAGTGTCGAGGATACAGCGAGCCCCTGGGAATCTTCTCCCATCACAGTGGAGTTATTTATCCCCGATGAGCGGGGTGTTAGTGACTCTGTGCAAAAGGACAATTCCTTGAATTCCTACTAAAAATTAATAACAAAATAAGCATAGGATGCTCTTGCACACCGTTTGGCTTGATGGGACTTTGAGCCACATGGCTCGGTGTATTTGATTCTGTATATAATAATCATTTTTATTCATCCAAACCAGCGGTTGTTGTTTCATTTGTAGCCCCACATTATATCGCTTCTGATTGAACCAATAGGTGGTGCATTTAATTAGGCATCATGTACATCAGTACATTTCCTTCAGCGTTGCGTCGGTATGGACGCGACGCTAGGTTATTAGCTGTGTTTTGGGCCAGCTTTAGGGTTGTTTGCCATAGACATGCGATTTGCTTTTATTCCCCTCTGTTTTCCATCTAATCATGTTCATATGTATTAGTACCCATGTGGTAGTTCCTGTGCTATTTAGTATGCCCTATATATGTTCATGAGATCACTGATATTGGAGTAGATTGGCCTTATTAGTTGACATCAATACTTATATATTTTTGTGGGGTTGATTGACCCCCAATTACATATCATCCTTAGGAGAAATTTGTGAATGTGTATAACAGGATATAACATCCGCTGTTTTTATGCACTTTTTTATGTCTTTCAATTTTCCCCTCCTCTCTTCCTTCCCCGCATACTCACACGCCACGGATCCGCTCTGGGTTTCTCCCAGTAGCTGGGTGGACAGGCGGTGCTTGTGTGCGGTGCGTGCGGCCGTGCGCGCGGCGGGCGGACGCCTCCTACTGCAGGGGAGTGCGCCCGCTCGCCGCGCGCTCGGCCGCGCGCCCGCCGCGGGCACCCACTGTATGCGATGGCCAGTGATGGCGCCGGCCGCGCGCCGCCGGATGTGGTACTCCTGCGGCCTCTCCTTATTGGCCGGGGGGACCCACGTGTTGGCGGGGGCGTGGCGGCGCCTCATTGGCCCTTGCGGTTATTCCCGGGGTATTTAAGGAAGAGTGTGGGGGCACAGCCGATACACCCTGGCGAAGTGTCGGTCGGACACGTAACGCGTAGGTGGCGGCTGCGACGGGGGGACCCCTGGTGACATGTGAAGTACCATTGTTTATACCTTTCATATGTTTTTCTTGACTCCATTGTTGAATGACCAAACTGTTGTTTACTTCCTTTGTTCTTTTTGACACTTGTAGTTTGTGGTTATACACTCACATTCATTGTTAGTATATTTATTTATTTGCTTCAACAGAAACCAGTTTTTTGGTCTTTCTGTACACACATTCCACTTTGCTTCGTCACATATATTTTGCACCATTTTTATATTTATTTATTCATTGACTTACTGTCTATTGGTCACATTTTACATTTGTATTCTTACACTCACAAACTTATACATCCTTTTTCGTTTTTTCAACACTTTGGGACATTCATAGTACTTTGTATATAATAATTGTGTATACATTTATGGCGATTATATAGTGTCTATAGTCACCCTGTGTGGGATACCCCTGTCTGTGTTTTGTGTTTTTTAAAATATTGTCTGCATTGTATGTTCTGTGGATGTCCTTTTGATATATCTATTAAAATTAGCTTTTATATATTTCTAAATACCAGTGTGCGGCCTTGTGTAGGGGGTTGGAGGGAACAGTCTAGGCTCCTCCACTTTGTTTGTTTTGTATATTGTCACCCCCACTAGCCGGCACCTATTGATCATTTACTGTGTGGTGTACTTCCCTATAGATTGTTTCCAAACTGTAGAGGAGTCATGGGAAAGTTACAGATAACATCAAAAACAATCAACAAAATGAAAGTTATATTACTTATAATTGCCAGTTACCTTTTCCCAAATATTCCTAAAATGACCAGCTTTAGTTACCAATACAGGGCCCTTGTGCAAACACGTCCTTCCTCCTTCATCCATCTACAACTACCCCTTTCTGCCACCTAAATCTTTCCAAGAGACCTCACTTCCAGTTGGGAAGGACTAGCTCCTCCCTTAGCCACACCATATGTTTAGCTAAATATTTATTGTATATAAAGCTTAATAAAATTTACATGATAAAAATTATCCAAGCTCTCAATCCCAGTATCCAGGACTGAATGACATTCTCAGTTATGCCCCATTTCTGTAGATCCACATGGACTCAATAATGAGAATACTATGAATAACAGGCGGGAAACCAGGAATAGGTGGTAGGAAACTGGGAGGAGGGAGTATCTATCCTAGGGTGCATGAGAATATTTAGCTTGAGGATAGTTTGTTTAAGATTCTCCATAATGCTAAAGTAAGTCGCAATTAAATGTATCACTATAATGTGTCTTTAAGATATTTGTAAACCCAGAGAAGATTGGACATTCACCTGATATTAAGGCAACCACGTCAATAAATATGACATGGAAGATTTGGATTAGAGTACATAGCATTTGAAAAGTTGCAGTTTCCCAGACGTGTGTCATTACATATGGTACAGCTTAATCTTACACACATTGTTCTTGATTGACTTCCTTAAAATCCAGATGGCTATGGTAACATGGCCGCATGTATATATATTTTTCTATGTGAAAGTAAATCACGTGTTTAAAGTTCTTTTCACAAATGACAGAATGACACCATAAGAAAATGCTGAGGAGGGGCTCCAATAAAATGGAGACGTCTCAGCAGACACACTATCTATACCACGCTCAGAGGCTCCATGAGAAGGGAGCCTAGAGCGTGGTGATCGGTCGGAGTGTGACATCACAGCCGGCGTGATGCCGGGTGATGTGCTGTGCGTTCCGGGGCCTGGAGCGCACGCGTCATTTCCGGCGGAAGCCGACGTGGCGCGGCGCCCCGGACCGCACAGTTATAAACGCAGCCCGAATGGCGTCACCCGCACCCCTAGACCGACGAGCAGAGAGGACTTGGAGAGCCCCAGAGGGCCGGCATATCTTACTGAAGCGGGGGGGAACATATGACGCCATAACTGCACATCAGCACGACAGTGCACTTTTAAAGGTACAGCGCGGTTTATACTGAAAGTGCGATTCTATATCCTGCCCATAGCGGTGACCAGTTTACCCAGTAACTCTGTCAATAATACTGCTTAATTTTTAGCAACTCAAAATCTGGGAGCAATTGGGAAGACACACAGCGCCTATGATATCGCAGGGTCTATACAGAAACCGATCAGGTATTTTTATTATTCTAGGCATAAGCTATCTTGCCAGCATGTTAAATCAAATATATGGAAACCCCCAAAGTAATCTATAAATTTTAATCTTAAAGGGCCAGCTGTCTTTGACTCCATACCATAAGGGTGAATGAGCCACACTTCTCTTGGGTACAATTGACACGATTACAGTATGCAATAAGATGACTACAATATGTAATATGATGGCGAAACGCAAATAGCACCCAGGATTTCCTTTAGCCAAGGTATATATATCCACAAGTTATAGTGATATGAGAAGGCAAATGTGACTAAGCATGGTAACCTAATTGCTTGTATACATTTTTGCTTCCTATATTTCTAAATAAGGGCACAAAGGAAGCCAATATCTGTAAGGCGAAACATGTCTGCCCAACTGTGAAGGACCAATGAAATTAACTTGATCACTGAGAAAGTAGGAAGCAATATACTGTACATCTGCCATAGAAAAAGAATTACCCAATGTGGTGAATGAATCTGCAAAATTCTAAAATCATGTACAATATATAAGCAATTGAGAGCTTGGATAATTTTTATCATGTAAATTTTATTAAGCTTTATATACAATAAATATTTTGCTAAACATATGGTGTGGTCTTGGTCAAAAGCGTATCCAAATCTCTTGGGGATTGCCTAAACCCAGACCCAGTAGTGTGTTGACAACGCTTGACCACGTACCAACCGAATTCTTTTGACACATATGTGGGTCATACAATCGGAGGATCCTGTATTAGGCTGCTCCACATATGGAATTTCCTCCCTTAGCCAGCCAATCTACTAACAAAAGATGTCTGTGGCCAGGAGATGACTTCATTTACATGATATAAGTAAAGATCCTTTATACGACCCCAAAGCCATTGTGTCATCCCTACCACAGACGAGGAGTCTGGCTCTACATTGATACCAAATTAACATCTAAGAGGGGCCCAATTACCACCTAAGTGAAAGTGCAGAAGGTTTGGTATCAATAAATGTATTGACTTATTTATTACTTATATTATACCTGGCTTATATCTGTTCTCATTGGACCCTGTAATTTTTACATATCCCCCCTTGGGAGTGAGATAACATTTACTGAACGCTCACTAAATAACGCTCTATGATCTGAAAAGCAATCATATGGATTTTCTGAGATGTGGGGCCCACAATATAATTTGTAAAACATTTTGCTATTTTGACTCTAATCCTCCGGTAACCACATAGAGACTTCTGTAGATCTCATCTCCTCACAGATCATATCTGCTCATACGTTGTGTGACCAAACAATTCTACCTCCACAATAAATATGCACAAATATGGACACTGTTGTAAGATGACTAATGACAGTCCATAGCAGAAAATTGATCAACAAGCAGATCTTTAGGTTCATGTGGCAGCCAGGCCTCACTGAGGCCTAAAATCTCTGAAGGGTTTATGTTCTACAGGGAACCTTTGCAAAGTAGGGAATTATACTATTGTTGTGGTTTATGGAGGTAAACTATATCATATATATATATATCCTAGATATATTAATACCCTAAATAATATTAGACAATTACTAACGTCACATATATCTCTGCAATCAATAGCAACACCACCGTCACTGCCACGGAAACACAAAATGTAACCACCAACTTCCACGTTTAGTGCTGAGCCTTTCAAAGACATGAGATAATAAACAGCAGGTGACCCCTTAATTCATTACTGATTATGGTCGGTTGGTGTAAATCATAGAACATACACAGCATACACAAAATTACAAATCACATCTGCTTGATAAAAATATGGGAATTTTTTTGTTTTTAGCATAAGAAAAACAATAAATTGTAATTTAAAATAAAGACACCTAAGTGCCTCACTACAAAAATGATGATAAAAATAATGAAAAGTTAACTTAAATAAATCCTGTATCCCAAAGAAAAACAAACCTACAACAGGCACATACTAAATAAAAAAGAATTTACTTTGACTCATTTTTCTTTATATTTCTAGTGGTCAAAGAACACGGAGTCATTTCTCATTACCTGCAAAATATTGTCATTACACAATAAAAGATACAAAAATCCCAGCAACACAAATGCAAACTAAGTATCTGTGAGCTCTATAGTTGCCCTGAGGGTGTGACTGTGCTATAAACAAAAGGAAACAAAGGACAGTTTTCCCGCCCTTAGCTCACAGATACAACAATGGCAACTGCTCCTGAGAAATACCACTAAGCTGCCCTTATATCAGCACATTTTATACTAAATAGAAAGAAAGCAATTACTCATCTGGGGCAGTGAGGGAAACTTCACCCCACCCAACACAATCCCCTTCTCACACCAGCTGCCAGGAAGGGATTTTATCCTAAAATAAACTACAAAAATCATTTAGAATGTGAAATCCTTACTGCAGAGACACATTAATCATTTGAGGGTTCTCCTTCATTAGAGGACAAATAAAATAACTTACGGGGTTACAATACAGAAAGTAGGGTTAGCAGTGTCTCTGCCGTGGTCATGCTTCCCAGAAAACAAGAATCCATCACCGTAATAACCTCTACACTGACCTTGAAGAGCTTTACTGAGATCGAATCACATCCACCAGCTATTTGATTTCTCATGAACATTTGAAATTCCTGCTGAAAGGTCCTAAACTGCTCTGCGAATGCTCCCAGCTCCTCTTTAATGGCGAGCTATTGGGAAAATGGCCCATTGATAAAAATCCATATAAATGTGCTGGATGGCGGGAGGAGGGGTCACTTACACACCCACCATCAAGAAATATCCAGCCAGGCTGGTTTTTTTATTTTATTGGAAGGAAGAGGAAATCAGGGGGGACAGGTTCTGTCACCCCCGAAACACTAAATCCATCACCCCTGAATTTTATTCTTAGGAGAAGAAAACCACAGGCTTGGCGTCAGTTTTATTCAGTTCAGGTTTATAAGTGCCCCTTCCTCTCATTATGTGTTTATATGGATTTTTAATATTACACAATTTCGCAATAGTGCTCCTTTAAGTGGCCTATTTCCAGTTAGTAAGCGTTCATTTTGAGCTTTAAAGCGAAACAAATCCCGGCCTGTCCAACTCTGAAACATAGATGGTCGCTGGTCTTCCCGCTGTGTGAAACCCCCTGGGATGCTGGTAATCACTCACCTTCACCCAGTCCAATGGTGCATGCACGGGCTCTCATCCAATCCTGTTTGCTGATAGGCTGGGACAGAAGCATGTGCCTCTGGGGATGTAGCCGCGGTCGTTACCCATTGAAATCAATGACAGGCCTTTGCCTGGTTGGATGAGAGCCCATGCATTTATGCCTTTGGAATGAGGAGAGTTGAATTTTACTGGGTGGTTTCACACAACCCGGGGGGAACAGAACAAACCCCAGGAAAGTCAAAATCCCAGGTTTCGTTCCACTTTAAAGACTTTGAACAAGACACATTTTGCTGGCTTATTATGTATGTTATATGTAGTGGCCAATGGGCTGAGTACACCACAGGGTCTTTTTATGTGTCCTAAAATGTTGGGGATTATTTATCTGCTTTGAGGTCTGAGAGTTGCAAAATGTATCTATATGACCAACTGTCTGCAGGAAAAACTCTCCTAATCCTACTGATAATTATAGAAACATAGAAGGGTGACGGCAGAAGGAGACTATATGGTCCATCTAGTCTCCCCCTATGTGTGCACTGTATGTTCTCTTTATATTAGGATAGATGGAGGCTCAGGCATGTGCACATTCACTTACTCTTAATTTTTTGAATATTCCTGTCCTGAGAGCCATGCACAGCAAATACCCCTCTACAGGTCTCTCTCGCTGTGTTTGGGAGCCACATCTAGTTGAGGGAGCCTCCTCTCCCACAATGCTCTCCTCTAAGCTCTCCATAGGCTTCTCTATCTGGAGACCCTTTTCAAACTTAACCACCTCATTAGGCTTTATCGCCTCCAATGCTTTACACTCTCTGTAGCACATGAAAGAAGTAAGTTACAGTTGGTTGCAGCCACATGTTTAACCTTTCAGTCTGCAGCCCTCAGTTCTCCCGCTAACCATTCTATGTCAATGTGCAACTTGTTGCTTTCTGCCTGAACCCGCTGAGTATCCACCTGGACGGCAGCAATCGCTTAAGCATTTACCTTCATAAGATCCATGGCATCCTTCAGAAATTCTAAAAAAACCCCTGAATTGCGTTACAGTTGTGGGGTACGGGAAATTGGACCCTGTGTGCTCAGGTAAAAGCTTTAGTTACTGATTTTAACTAATCCAGTTAAAGATAAGTCTTAACGTTTTCTCACTGCAGGGTCTGGTCGTGCTGGATTTTCTCAAGACTTCAGAAATTCTACTTCATTCTGAAGACTCAACTTTTCCTCATTTACAAATTTACAATGTGTTGCTATGCAACAGGCAGCATAAATGAATGAATATTTACCCTCTGACCCCGAGAGCTTCCTACTAACAATTGCATTTGCCCCATAGTCCTTAGCTACAGACCAAAGCATGAGAGTTGCCTCCATTTTGTTGCTAAGCTCCAGAGCATCTCTTGCTTGTGTCTTGTTCAGATTTCTATTTTGCTCCACAACTACTGGCAAATAATGGACAATAGGGTGATTTAGAGCCCCTTTCTCATCATTTTTATGGAGGTCTTGCTACCAAACGAAAAATCATGCAAAAATGAAAACATTTTACACTAAAGTTCTCGCAGAAAAAAAGATTTGCTGAATCAGACAAGGGGAAAAAAATGAACGTAAATGGAAATATTCACACAAAAAAAAGATGAAAAAGGGCTCTGAATCAACCCTAATGACGATACTCACACAAGATATTTGACCGGTCCCTGCACTTACCACAACTTACTGTACCCACACCATAAGCCTTATGCACATCACAAATAATAATGAAGCACTAATATGATCCCCAGCCACAGCAACACACCACCTGCCTTCACTCCCCAATCTGTAACCAATTATTATCATAGAAAACATCAGTTATACAATCAATGATTATTATAACAATAATCGCTCACTGTAGGTTCTATGGTTGTGGGTGACACAAGGAATCACACCAATGAGAGCGTATAACAGATTGTATTGTGCACAGACCTATGACACCGGACAGTTGCTGATATATAAAAATAGCATGAAATATATATAAAATATTAGGTACTGAACAGTCACAGTAACCCCCAGACTGTAGAGGAATCACAGGGACTAAACAATTAACCTCAAACAATTGCTAAACTTACCTAGAACAGGGACCTCGTGCAAACGTGTCCGTCCTCCTTCCTGGATCTCCTTCAACTAAATTTCCAATGTTGAAAATCTCTATAAGAACCTGTTGGGGAGGCCTAGCCCCGCCCCTTAGCCGGCCCATCTACTAACAAAAGAATTCCATGGCCGGGAGTTGACTTCATTTACATGATATAATTGAACATCTTTTATACGCCCAAAGCCATTGTGTCAGCATTACTGCAGACAAGGTGTCTGGGTCCAAGCTGTGACCAAATTAGCATCATAGGGGCACAATTACCACCTAAGAGAAAGAGCAGAAGGTTTGGTATCAGTAATGTATTCACTTATTTGTTACTTATATTATACCTGGCTTATATCTATTGATGGACACCCAGCACTTCTCGAGAAACCATTTTTCCTCATAGCACATTGTGAGACCTCATGGCCAACCTTCTCATATTGTGACACCTCATGGCCACCCCCTGACACTGTGAGACCCCATGGCCTCTACCCTGATATTGTGAGACCCTGTGGCCACCCCAATGACATGGCCGCACTCATGTCATTGTGAGACCCTATGGCCTTTCCCCTGACACCATGCCCCCAGCTGCCCACCATGCTCTCACCATGCCATGCCCCCCAGCTGCCTACCATGCTCTCACCATGCCCCCCCTAGCCGCCCACCAAGCTCTCACAATGCGCCCCCTAGCCGCCCACCTTGCTCTCACCATGCTCCCCCAGCTGCCCACCATGCTCCCCTAGCTGCCCACCATGCTCTCACCATGCCCCCTAGCTGCCCACCATGCTCTCACCATGCCCCCAGCTGCCCACCATGCTCTCACCATGCCCCCCAGCTGCCCACCATGCTCTCACCATGTCCCCAGCTGCCCACCTTGCCACCTAGCTGCCCACCATGCACTCAGCATGCCCCCAGCTGCCCACCATGCTCTCACTATGCCCCCCTAGCTGCCCACCATGCTCTCACCATGCCCCCCTAGCTGCCCACCATGCTCTCACCATGCTCCCCCAACTGCCCACCACACCCCCCTAGCTGCCCACTATGCTCTCACCATGCCCCCAGCTGCCCACCATGCTCTCACCATGCTCCCCCAGCTGCCCACCACACCCCCCAAGCTGCCCACTATGCTCTCACCATGCCCCCAGCTGCCCACCATGCCCCCAGCTGCCCACCATGCTCCCAGCTGCCCACCATGCTCTCACCATACTCCCCCCAGCTGCCCACCATGCTCTCACCATGCCCCCCAGCTGCTCCACCATGCTCTCACCATGCCCCCCAGCTGCCCACCATGCTCTCACCGCTCCCCCCGCTGCCCACCATGCTCTCACCATGCCCCCCCAGCTGCCCCCCTTGCTCTCACCATGCCCCCCAGCTGCCCACCATGCTCTCACCATGCCCCCCAGCTGCCCACCTTGCTCTCACCATGCCCCCCAGCTGCCCACCATACCCCCCAGCTGCCCACCATGCTCTCACTATGCCCCCCAGCTGCCCACCTTGCTCTCACCATGCCCCCCAGCTGCCCACCTTGCTCTCACCATGTCCCCCAGCTGCCCACCTTGCTCTCACCATGCCCCCCAGCTGCCCACCATACCCCCCAGCTGCCCACCATGCTCTCACTATGCCCCCCAGCTGCCCACCTTGCTCTCACCATGCCCCCCCCAGCTGCCCCCCTTGCTCTCACCATGCCCCCCAGCTGCCCACCATGCTCTCACCATGCCCCCCAGCTGCCCACCTTGCTCTCACCATGCCCCCCAGCTGCCCACCTTGCTCTCACCATGCCCCCCAGCTGCCCACCATGCCCCCCAGCTGCCCACCATGCTCTCACCATGCTCCCCAGCTGCCCCCCAGCTGCCCACCATGCTCTCACCATGTCCTCCAGCTGCCCACCATGCTCTCACCATGCCCCCAGCTGCCCACCATGCTCTCACCATGCCCCCAGCTGCCCATCATGCTCTCACCATGCCCCCAGCTGCCCACCATGCTCTCACCATGCTCCCCCAGCTGCCCACCATGCTCCCCTAGCTGCCCACCATGCTCTCACCATGCCCCCTAGCTGTCCACCATGCTCTCACCATGCCCCCAGCTGCCCACCATGCTCTCACCATGCCCCCCAGCTGCCCACCATGCTCTCACCATGTCCCCAGCTGCCCACCATGCCCCCTACCTGCCCACCATGCTCTCAGCATGCCCCCAGCTGCCCACCATGCTCTCACTATGCCCCCCTAGCTGCCCACCATGCTCTCACCATGCCCCCAGCTGCCCACCATGCCCCCCTAGCTGCCCACCATGCTCTCACCATGCCCCCCTAGCTGCCCACCATGCTCTGACCATGCCCCCAGCTGCCCACCACACCCCCCTAGCTGCCCACTATGCTCTCACCATGCCCCCAGCTGCCCACCATGCTCTCACCATGCTCCCCCAGCTGCCCACCACACCCCCCTAGCTGCCCACTATGCTCTCACCATGCCCCCAGCTGCCCACCATGCTCTCACCATGCCCCCAGCTGCCCACCACACACCCCTAGCTGCCCATTATGCTCTCACCATGCCCCCAGCTGCCCACCATGCTCTCACCATGCTCCCCCAGCTGCCCACCACACCCCCCTAGCTGCCCACTATGCTCTCACCATGCCCCCAGCTGCCCACCATGCTCTCACCATGCTCCCCCCAGCTGCCCACCATGCTCTCACCATGCCCTCCAGCTGCCCACCATGCTCCCCAGCTGCCCACCTTGCTCTCACCATGCCCTCCAGCTGCCCACCATGCTCTCACCATGCTCCCCAGCTGCCCACCATGCTCTCACCATGCCCTCCAGCTGCCCACCATGCTCTCACCATGCCCCCCAGCTGCCCACCTTGCTCTCACCATGCCCCCCAGCTGCCCACCATGCTCTCACCATGTCCTCCAGCTGCCCACCTTGCTCTCACCATGCCCCCAGCTGCCCATCATGCTCTCACCATGCCCCCAGCTGCCCACCATGCTCTCACCATGCCCCCCAGCTGCCCACCATGCTCTCACCATGCCCCCCAGCTGCCCACCTTGCTCTCACCATGCCCCCTAGCTGCCCACCTTGCTCTCACCATGCCCCCCAGCTGCCCACCTTGCTCTCACCATGCCCCCCAGCTGCCCACCATGCTCTCACCATGCCCCCCTAGCTGCCCACCATGCCCCCCAGCTGTCCACCATGCTCTCACCATGCCCCCAGCTGCCCACCATGCCCTCTAGCTGCCCACCATGCTCTCAGCATGCCCCCCAGCTGACCACCATGCTCTCACTATGCCCCCAGCTGCCCACCACACCCCCTAGCTGCCCACTATGCTCTCACCATGCCCCCAGCTGCCCAACATGCTCTCCCCATGCCCCCTAGCTGCCCACCTTGCTCTCACCATGCCCCCCAGCTGCCCACCATGCCCCCAGCTGCCCACCATGCTCTCCCCATGCCCCCCTAGCTGCCCACCTTGCTCTCCCCATGCCCACCATGCTCTCACAATGCCCCCCAGCTGCCCACCATGCTCTCACCATGCCCCCCAGCTGCCCACCTTGCTCTCACCATGCCCCCTAGCTGCCCACCATGCTCTCACCATGCCCCCAGCTGCCCACCATGCCCCCAGCTGCCCACCATGCTCTCCCCATGCCCCCCAGCTGCCCACCATGCTCTCACAATGCCCCCCAGGTGCCCACCATGCTCTCACCATGCCCCCCAGCTGCCCACCATGCTCTCACCATGCCCCCCAGCTGCCCACCATGCTCTCACCATGCCCCCAGCTGCCCACCATGCCCCCCAGCTGCCCATCATGCTCTCTCCATGCCCTCCTAGCTGCCCACCATGCTCTCACCATGCCCCCCTAGCTGCCCACCATGTTCTCACCATGCCCCCAGCTGCCCACCATGCTCTCACCATGCCCCCCAGCTGACCATGCTCCCACCATGCCCCCAGCTGCCCACCATGCTCTCACCATGCCCCCAGCTGCTCACCCTGCCCCCCAGCTGCCCACCATGCTCTCACCATGCCTCCAGCTGCCCACCATGCCCCCCAGCTCACCACCATGCTCTCACCATGCCCCCAGCTGCCCACCATGCTCTCACCATGCCCCTCATGCTCTCACCATGCCCCCCCAGCTGCCCACCATGCTCTCACCATGCCCCCCCTATCTGCCCACCATGCTCTCACCATGCCCCCCCTATCTGCCCCCCAGCTGCCCACCATGCCCTCACCATGCTCTCACCATTCCCCTCAGCTGCCCACCATGCTCTCACCATGCCTCCCCAGCTGCCCACCATGCTCTCAACATGCCCCCCAGCTGCCCACCTTGCTCTCACCATGCCTCCCCAGCTACCCACCATGCTCTCACCATGCCCCCCAGCTGCCCACCTTGCTCTCACCATGCCCCCCTGCTGCCCACCATGCTTTCACCTGTCCCCCAGCTGCCCACCATGCTCTCACCATGCCCCCCATGCTCTCACCATGCCCCTACCTGCCCACCATGCTCTCACCATGCCCCCAGCTGCCCACCATGCACTCACCATGCCCCCAGCTGCCCACCATGCTCTCACCATGCCCCCCATGCTCTCACCATGCCCCCCAGCTGCCCACCATGCTCTCACCATGCCCCCAGCTGCCCACCATGCACTCACCATGCCCCCAGCTGCCCACCATGCTCTCACCATGCCCCCAGCTGCCCACCATGCACTCACCATGCCCCCAGCTGCCCACCATGCTCTCACCATGTCCCCCATGCTCTCACCATGCCCCTATCTGCCCACCATGCTCTCACCATTCCCCTCAGCTGCCCACAATGCTCTCACCATGCCCCCCAGCTGCCCACCATGCTCTCACCATGCCCCCCCTATCTGCCCACCATGCTTTCACCATGCCCCCAGCTGCCCACCATGCTCTCACCATGCCTCCCCAGCTACCCACCATGCTCTCACCATGCCCCCCCTATCTGCCCACCATGCTTTCACCATGCCCCCAGCTGCCCACCATGCTCTCACCATGCCCCCCCAGCTGCCCACCTTGCTCTCACCATGCCCTCCAGCTGCCCACCTTGCTCTCACCATGCCCCCCAGCTGCCCACCTTGCTCTCACCATGCCCCCCAGCTGCCCACCATGCTCTCACCATGCCCCCCAGCTGCCCACCTTGCTCTCACCATGCCCCCCAGCTGCCCACCATGCCCCCCAGCTGCCCACCATGCCCCCCAGCTGCCCACCTTGCTCTCACCATGCCCCCCAGCTGCCCACCTTGCTCTCACCATGCCCACCATGCTTTCACCTGTCGCCCAGCTGCCCACCATGCCCCCCATGCTCTTACCATGCCCCCCAGCTGCCCACCATGCTCTCACCATGCCCCCCTGCTGCCCACCATGCTTTTACCTGTCCCCCAGCTGCCCACCATGCTTTCACCTGTCCCCCAGCTGCCCACCTTGCTCTCAATATGCCCCCCAGCTGTCCACCATGCTCTCACCTGTCCCTCAGCTGCCCACCTTGCTCTCAATATGCCCCCCAGCTGCCCACCTTGCTCTCACCTGTCCCCCAGCTGCCCACCTTGCTCTCAATATGCCCCCCAGCTGCCCACCTTGCTCTCACCCGTCCCCAGCTGCCCACCTTGCTCTCAATATGCCCCCCAGCTGTCCACCATGCTCTCACCTGTCCCTCAGCTGCCCACCTTGCTCTCACCTGTCCCCCAGCTGCCCACCATGCTCTCACCATGCCCCCCATGCTCCCCCAGCTTCCCACCTTGCTCTCACCATGCCCCCCAGCTGCCCACCATGCTCTCACCATGCTCCCCCAGCTGCCCACCTTGCTCTCACCATGCCCCCCAGCTGCCCACCATGCTCTCACCATGCTCCTCCAGCTGCCCACCTTGCTCTTACCATGCCCCCCAGCTGCCCACCATGCGTGTGTGTGTCAGCCATTTGTGAATGACATGCTCCTTGTTAGAGGGAAGCGCGAGATGACGCCAGCGCGCTCGGAGCCGCTGAGCTTAGACATCGCTTAGAAGCCCATAGCTCAGCAGCCCTCCAAAATATTTTTAGTTTCTCATGTGGCCCAATGGAAAAAATAATTGCCCACCCCTACAGCAAGAAACCCCTAACCAGCACTGCACCATGTACATCTCCCATCTCAACCCTCTGCACAGGACAGTCCGACTGTTTTCCATACCCATCATACATAGATCTAAGAAGCCATATTTTTGTTCTGAATGAGGGAAATGTTTTTATGAGAAAGCACACCTTATCTTACATGACAGAGTTCATACAGGAGAGAAGCCATATTCATGTTCCGAATGTGGGAAATGTGTTTAGGAGAAATCAAAGCTTGTCATGCATGAAAGGATTCATACAGGGGAGAAGCCTTTTCAAGCTTAACCACCTTATTGGCCTTTATCACCTCTGATGCTTTACACTCTCTGCAGCACATGAAAGAAGTAAGTTACAGTTGGTTGCAGCCAAATGTTTAACCTTTCAGTCTCCAGCCCTCAGTTCTCCCGCTAACCATTCTTTTTCAGTGTGCAACTTTTTGTTTTCCACCTGAAGTTGCTGAGTATCCTCCTGGACGACAGCAATTACTTCACTATTCACCTTCATAAGATCCATGGAATCCTTCAGAAATTCTACCTCGTTCTGAAGACTCAAATGTTTCTCATTTACAAATTCACAATGTGTTGCTATGCAACAGGCAGCACAAATGAATTAATATTTACCATCAGTCTCCCAGAGCTTCCTACTAACAATTGCATTTGCACCGTAGTCCTTAGCTACTGACCAAGGCTTGAGAGTTGCCTCCATATTTTGATAAGACATTATGAGACCCCATGGCCGCCACCCTGACATTATGAGACTCCATGGCCGCCACCCTGACATTGTGAGACACAATGGCCGCCACCCTGACGTTATGAGACCCCATGGCCGCCACCCTGACATTATGAGACTCCATGGCCGCCACCCTGACATTGTGAGACACAATGGCCGCCACCCTGACGTTATGAGACCCCATGGCCGCCACCCTGACATTATGAGACTCCATGGCCGCCACCCTGACATTGTGAGACACAATGGCCGCCACCCTGACATTGTGAGACACAATGGCCGCCACCCTGACATTATGAGACTCCATGGCCGCCACCCTGACATTTTGACCCAGCAAAACATTTCCTCCCCAGAATGCGATTCACAGTCTGGCAAATTACAGTCCCCAGGGTTGCCATCAGGGTAGGAGGCCCAGGACAGGTGTACTGGGCCTTGGTGCCCCAGGGGCATCTCTGACTTCTATAATGGGGGCCCTGTGTGTTTTTAAAAAGCAAAGCTATGGCTTTCCAGCACATTGCGCTGTTTGTTTTTAAAACTGAAGCCCCCAGGCGGTGGTTGCACACCACTAGAGCACCCCCCTCCCCGGCAGCCGATACTGATGCTGCTAGAACCCTCCTCCAGATGGCAGCTGCACAGCGCTCACTCACATGTTCATATAGATATGACGCCATGCTTCATCTTCCTGCCCCCAGCCTGCCTCTTCTTTATAATCTTGCATCACAATTTGCACCCTACATGGACTAGAAATACCGACCAGGAGAAGTGCGTTGCGGTGCGACCGGGCGGCACATATTGGATGGGTAACGTATGGATTTTTTGTTTTTTTGTCTTTTTTAGGTGTCGAGTTGTTGGGCGGGAAATTTAGGCTCAGCAGCATTTTTGTAGCTCCTCAGATTTGGCGCGGCCCATGTAATGAACCCGCCCCCATTTTCTCTGTACTATATAAGTAATTTATTGTAGGGTTGGCAACAACAGCAGCATGCCATATAGACTGTGTGGTTTGGGCCCCCATAACCTTTTTGTGATGGCTGATACAAGTGTTTGGGCCATAAAGCAGCCAAACATCCCAAATAACACTGGATCCAGCCATCACATAAAGGTTATAGATAATAATACCTGGCTGGGTCCCTCCATAATCTATGTAAAATGACTGGCCCGATACAATGGGGCCCATCCATCACATAGGTTATTGGAGCTATATGCTATAGACTGATTTGGGCTGTGGGGTCCAACCATCACAAAAAGATTATGGGGAAAACCACACAAGCTATAGCACCTAGCTCCCCCACCCCCATAACCTATGTGTAATGGCTAGACCCTATGGTTTGAGCAAGAATGGGTGCAGCTGCAATAGGGCCCTACTCACATAGGTTAATGGGCCCAGTTGCTATAGACTGTATGATTTAGATTTTGGGGCCCAGCCATCATAAAAAGGAAATAGGGAACAAACCATACAAACTATAGCACCTAGCTGGGCACGCATAACATATGTGTAATGGCTGGGCCCCATGCTTTGAGCAAGAATGGTTGTAGCTTCAATGGCGCTATATCACATAGGTTATGGGGGGCACAGGCACTACAGGTTTGCCAACTCACAACCTTTATGTGATGGCTGGCCCTAATTTTTGGGCCCCCCGGCAGCGGTGTACAAACATTCCACAAACCCTTGGCCCAGCCATCACATGAAGAAATTGGATGGGGTGAACCATGGTAACAAAGAAAAATAAGCCGGTATGGTATGGGGTAAATATATTTTATTTCGTTGCTAACACCTTTGTCAGACAATGAGGGGTCAGCATCATCCTTAGCTGGGGAGGTGTAATTAGCAAATATGGTGCTTTAAAAGATTTCCCCAGGACCTGTGTCTGGGAGGCTGGAAGGTAAAGGGGCAGAGACTTGGCTTAAAGGTAAAGGCCACTCTCTGGGGGAGGTTGTGTCCCATTGGATGTTAGAGGTGCCCAGATATTCCGTGTGGGAGCCCGTCATCACGACTCTGCATCTGCATTTTAAGGTAACTCACTGTGCCTGTGACCTGTATCCCCCCACTCAGAACAGCATTTGTATTCATTCCATCATAGCCAAATGTTTGTAATCACTGTGCGCTTATTGCATTACAACCTATATTTAACTTGAGAAATCTTTTTGCCTTAGCCAAGAATCTGTGTGTCCGTGGCCTGGCTGGGCCTTGTAGTGCCACTAGGCAGGTGAACGGAAAGCAGGCTGTGTGATCATAGGTGCTGGATTGTTAGTTTGAAAAGGCAAATAGTGTGAGTGTGTACCCCATACTCCCATACACTAAAGATTACCAGCAGTGAATTTACTGTTGCGGGGATCTTAGGAACAGCTCAACACTAGGCAAATTCTGAGAGTGGTTACAATAGGTTGCGTGATTACAACAGGGTGCAAATATGACCAGCAGCTGCAGGAATGGCGAGTGGCACCAGGGCCAAAAGCAGGGACATGGCTGCTGCTTTGGGTGAGGTGGATGCCAATGTTGTACTGGGTGTGAAGGGGCCCAGTCAGGGCTCTCACAGGAGCCAATCATCAGCCCTCAGCATCCCAGAGGACCCTGCCATGTCTGCCGATTCCCCCAGACAGACAGGCTCTGATGCCCTCCTGCACGCTGCTCTGGCCAGTCTCCAGGCTGGAGATTGGCCTACCTATGAGGTCCTCATTGATGCTGCAGAATGTGAGTGAGAGCAGGTTGAGCCTGCAAAACGTCGGAAGCGACAGTAGGCTGAGGCTGCAGGACACCGAGAGCAAGATCGTGTCGAGAACATCGGGAGCGAGAGTGGGTCGAGGCTGCAGATCATCGGGAGCAAGCTGAACATGCACACCAGCTCAGAATACTCCAAATTAACCTCCAGAACCCGCAACCTGCCCAAGCAAGCCCCCCTGAGAACTGGGCCCCAAGATCATGTGCAAAGGATTTCCCTGTTTTGGACAAAAGTACCAAGCACCTTTCTGCTGGCTTTTGAAAGTATCAGTGGGTCAGGTACTTAACCCCTCGCCTTAGGGGTAAGGCCCTGGAAATCTTTTGGTACCTATGCAGCGAGACCACCCTGAGCTATGAGAGAGTGTAGTGCTACATTGTTGGTATGATCTGCTATAAATATGTATACATTGTTTAAGAGTTGGAATGTTACAAAATGGCCAAAGACTGTTTCCAAGATGGCTGAAACCATGCGGCTTGCTTCTTTGGGTATATGTGTCGATTTCGGATTGGTTAATAGGATAGTATTCACCCATTGGACAGTTTTGGAGACCTGTGATTGGTCAAGAGGTGTGGTCCTATGCAGGACAAAAGGAATAGCACGAGGTCTCCAGCCCTCTTTCTTCTCACACTGCTGTTTGGAAACTGAAAGACCCAAACGACCTTGGAATCGGGACCAGCTTAACTGAGATAAGCTTGTTAAACTATTGTTAAGCTACTGAACTCATTTTTTGTAACTATATTGTCTTTATTGCATTATTTTTTTTTCCTTTTCTCAAAGAAACATTACAATTGTTCTTGCAAACCTGTTAGACCTGTTTTTCTTTGTTTGGGGTCTTGCCTGTTCGCTAGTGATAGTTATCTGTAGTGCAATTATCCAAAAATCTTACTGTTTTAAAAAAACTTTTAGACAAACGAGGCATACTTTTAGATATATATATATATATAAATATATATATATTTATATATATATTTTTTTTTTGAGCTCTTAAGTTGCTTTATATATTTGAGGGCTGCAAATATACTTGTAAATCTAGCTAAATTACGCCCAAGCAGAACAGGAAGTCAAGTAGGCTCTGATCTGCCAATACAACCTGACCCCCAAGTTTTATAGTAAGAAAACGTGGAGTTTGTGACAGGGCCCCATCAACAAATGGGCTGACCACATGAGGGCCCTACAGAGAGCAGTCGATCAGTTGACTACTGGCTTACAGCTCACCACCATCCAGAAACTGAATGAACTTATTGCTACAGAACAGTTTCTCTGTAACTGCCCTGAGGATTTGCAGCAGCTTTTATGTGACTGGATGTTAGAATCTTACCTGTTCCCCGTCCTCTGTCCCGCGGCGCGTCCTCCAGGGGAGCTCTGCCGCCTGGCTTCCGGCAGCCCCGTCAGCCAGCAGTCTCCATGCGCCGCTCTGAGGCGCTGGGTGCGGCGGCGGCGGGGCGCGGCTGCCTCCCTGGGTGTCCCGCAGTGGGGACAGGCGGTCCCTCGGTCTCCTCAGCCGGCGTGGTTGTTTCTCTCCCTGCAGGGGGTGCGCCCGGCCAGCCTCGTGCTCGCGCGCGCAAGCACGCTATGTTTATGCCCCTCGGCGCCGCTGCTCCCAGCGCATCCGCCGGGGGCAAGTGTAGTGACCTATCACCCTGTCCTGAGCATGAGACAGACCCAGGGACTGGGTGTATAGTGTATAGTGGCACCAATCCGCACATTTCCCTCCCCGATCACCTAGCACCAGGTTCCCCTTCCCCATTGGCCAGTACTCCCTTAAATACTGTTCTGCCCATCCTCCAGTGCCCGTTATAGCCTCTGGTTGATAGGGTGTGCTCTTTGAATCGTTCCTTATAGTTATTATCCGGCTTGTCTCTGACCATCCTTGTCTGCTGCCTGCCCTGACCATTCGCCTGTCTGACTTCGTCCCTGCCTGATCCTCTTGATACTGCGTTTCAGTGCCCTCCTGGTTTGACCTCGGCTTGTTTTGACCCTTCTATGTTTAACCCCTCGGATACTGCGCTCTGTGACCACACGGCTTTGACCCCGGCTTGTTTTGGACTTGTCTTGTCTGGTTTCCACCCTCAAACCTATATTTACCCCGGCATCCATCTTCGGGATTCCCCGCTGTTCATCCATCTCCACCTTAGGCCAGTAATCTTTGCGCCAAATAAGACCTGGGGGTAACCGAGTCTGGAGAGGCATAATCTGCGTCTCCAGCGAGCGGGGACTTGTCTAAAGGCAGAAGAGGCGGTGGAGATTGGGGATTACCTGGCTTAAAAGAGAAGGGTGTCCGGCACTCCTTTACACTGGAAGCCTAAGGGGACTGCAGCAACCGCAGCACTCACAGATGAATACATCGACAACAGGGCCCCAGAGGCGCAGAAACCTGCCAGCTGGAAAGGGGTTAAACAGCAGCTGGCGCCTGCTGTCCATGCCCTTCAGCCCAAGACCCCTACTTCCATCTCCCAGCAAGGAGGAGGAGGGATCACCCTTCGTCACCAGTGCAACCTGCCAGGACTATTCAAGGTCACATGTGTCCAGCACCAGCAGGGCCTATCCCAGAACTCCTCCACTGTGCTGTATGTTGGTAGGGATGCTGGGAGGTCCCGAGATAAATTACATCCCATCGTGGGCCAGGCCATGAGCTGGGACCTTGGGGCACAGGAGCTGACACAATTCTTGTACATCCTGAGATGATGTCCCCACAGCACTTCATCCCTCCAGGATTGAGGGAGGTGCATCGGCACTGCCCCTTGCAGGTATATTTGGACTGAAGTGCTGGACATATGCGGGAGGTGAGGGGTATCATCTAATATCCCTGCCAGTGTTTTGCTAGGGACAGACTTGAGGTGGCTAGTGTCTTGGAAGCCTGGAGGGAGGTCCAGGGGAAACTGATGGGGAAGGGGTGTTCACTGCTATTCCGACCACTCCATGTCCAGGGTTCCAGGTACCTCAGACCTAAGTCTGATTTGGGATGCCCTGGATATGCCAATACACTTACCTCTCTGGTGATCCCATTCATAGATATGAGTGGCATAGAACACTGTCTGTACACAGAGCCCACCATAGAGAGCATCCCGGGTTCCCTTTGACCGTTCCCCTCATGCTGATATGCTCCTGCTCCGAGCATACAGGTAGAGCTGGTGTGGGCGCACCCATCAGGCGCAGGCAGGGCCTGCAAGGTGCCCAGGAGCATATCTAAAATCAAAGAATTTGTGATTCCCACAAACACGGCACATGGCGACATTAAAAGAAAATTTACATAAAAAAAAAAAAATAGCCTGACAATATCTTATAACATGTGTATAAATAATGTGGCAATAGAAAAGAAAAACATGTCTGCCTTACTTTTAAATTATAAAATGAAAATGGCTCAGTCCATTTGTTAAATGGGGGGGATCTGCTGGGTTTTATTCAGTGAGGTGATAGAGAGCCGCCATATTTAGCCAACTGGTCTACTGGCAACAGCTGCAGTAATCTTGCTCCAGCTTTCTTCCCAGGCAGGTGCTGTACACGACGGTAACAGCTTTGTTGAAAAAAATTGCGATAGTGCTCCTTTAATCATCAATGATCACCACAAATCTGACCTGCACAAGTCTGACCAGGCACTTGAAAACCGAGAATGGCCAAAGCCTCTCTCTGAGGAAGAAATTCATCCCCCTACCCCTATATATCTACAAGATCACTCTGAGCGCCACCACTGTCTCCACTGATCAACAAGGCTTAGACAGCACAAACCTGCATGGAAGCATGGTCCAAACTCTGTCTTATATGTGGGAAAAACAACTTCCCTGAATCTACCCAAAACACATAGAAACAAAGAAGGCTGATGGCAGAAGACCATATGGTCCATTTTGTCTGCCCTTTTGTGTATACTATATGTACTCCTTATCTCAAGGTTAGATGTATGCTTTTCCCAGGCATGTTTAAAGTGGACCAAAACCCATGACTTTTGACTATCCATGGTTTTGGTCCTTGCCCACAGGGCACCCCAATGCAGGATGCCCCATGCCCCGTGGTGTGAAACCCCCAGGTCACCCACTCCAACTCACTGTTCCCCGGTCCTATGGTGCATGCACGTCAATAGATTCCAGGGTCGATGGCTGTGGGTTTTTCCTTATAATATTTCCCTTATTATACTTGTATGATAAAAAGACATGGTTTAATAAATAACTTATCACTAAATTGAAATGATAATATACAAGATTTCGGAATTGAAAATTGATATCGCATATCGTATTTCAACAGATCTCTTGTCCGGTATATTTGACTTCACCTTTTGTTTTTTTATATTTTCTCCTCTCCCACAGTTCCATAGAACATTTGGTCTATATGACTCATTTAAGGACCATCTGCCATCAGTGTCTATATTATAGAATATTTTTCATAAAGACTCAGAACCACACCTAATGAAGAATTGGATCTTATTGAGAGAATAATTTATAGTAGAATATTTCCTACATTTACATTATACCAATATAATAACTGACCAATTTGATGTGTACAAAACTATTAGTTACTGGTAAAATATTTCACACATTTACAGCATGATCACAGTTTCTTCATTGTATGAACCTTTAAATCATGTCTGATAAGGGCTGATTTACTAGGATATGTTCCAGATTCAGAACTTGGTTATTGCTTCTCTCCTGCATGAGCCTGTTCATGTGTGATAAGGGTTGATTTATCAGAAAAGTATTTTCCACATTCAGAACATGAATATGGCTTCTCCCTGTATGAACTCTTCCATGTGTGATAAGGTGTGATTTACTAGAAAAACATTTCCCACATTTAGAACATAGATATGGCTTCTCCCCTGTATGAACTCTTTCATGTGCGATAAGGGCTGATTTATCAGAAAAATATTTCCCACATTCCGCGCATAAGTATGGCTTCTCCCCTTTATGAACTCTTTCATGTGTGATGAGGTGTGCTTTCTTAGAAAAACGTTTCCCACATTCAGAGCATGAATATGGCTTCTCTCCTGTATGAACTCTTCTATGTGTGATTAGGGCTGATTTATGAGAAAAACGTTTCCCACATTCAGAGCATGAAAATGGCTTCTCCCCTGTATGAACTCTTTTATGTGTGATGAGGTGTGCATTCCTAAAAAAACATTTCCCACATTCAGAGCATGAATATGGCTTCTCTCCTGTATGAACTCTTTCATGTTTATTAAGGGTTGATTTATCAGCAAAACATTTTCCACATTCAGAACATGAATATGGCTTCTCTCCTGTATGATCTCTTTTATGTTTATTAAGGGTTGATTTATCAGCAAAACATTTTCCACATTCAGAACATGAATATGGCTTCTCTCCTGTATGATCTCTTTTATGTTTATTAAGGGTTGATTTATCAGCAAAACATTTTCCACATTCACAGCATGAAAATGGCTTCTCCCCTGTATGAACTCTTTTATGTGTGATGAGGTGTGCATTCCTAAAAAAACATTTCCCACATTCAGAGCATGAATATGGCTTCTCTCCTGTATGAACTCTTTCATGTTTATTAAGGGCTGATTTATCAGCAAAACATTTTCCACATTCAGAACATGAATATGGCTTCTCTCCTGTATGATCTCTTTTATGTTTATTAAGGGTTGATTTATCAGCAAAACATTTTCCACATTCACAGCATGAAAATGGCTTCTCTCCTGTATGAACTCTTTCATGCTTATTTAGGGCTGATTTATCAGAAAAACATTTTCCACATTCAGAGCATGAATATGGCTTCTCTCCTGTATGAACTCTTTCATGTTTATTAAGGGCTGATTTATCAGCAAAACCTTTTCCACATTCAGAGCATGAAAATGGCTTCTCCCCTGTATGAACTCTTTCATGCAGGATAAGGGTTGATTTGACAGTAAAATGTTTCCCACATTCAGAACAGGAATATGGCTTTTCCCCTGTATGAACTCTTTCATGTCTGCTAAGGGCTGATTTTTCATAAAAATATTTCCCACATTCAAAACATGAATATGGCTTCTCTCCTGTATGAACTCTTTCATGTTTAATAAGGGCTGATTTATCAGCAAAACATTTTCCACATTCAGGACAGGAATATGGCTTCTCCCCTGTATGAACTCTTTCATGTCTGATAAGGGCTGGTTTATCATAAAAATATTTCCCACATTCAGAACATGAATATGGCTTCTCTCCTGTATGAACTCTTTCATGTTTAATAAGGGCCGATTTATCAGCAAAACATTTTCCACATTTAGAACAGGAATATGGCTTTTCCCCTGTATGAACTCTTTCATGTATGATAAGCTGTGATTTTTTAGAAAAGCATTTTCCACATTCAGAACATGAATATGGCTTCTTTGTTTTAGAAGCTATATGAAGGGTATGAAAAGCAGTTTGACTCTCCTGTATCGAGGGTTGAGACGGGAGATATGCGGGCTTCAGTGCTGGATGGGGGTCTGTAGTTGTAGAGACCCATGTAGCCATTGCTTTAATGTCATCAACTTTTTTCTTGGTATCTGGATGGATAACATCATTTTCAGACATTGTATTCTTTATAGATGGTCCACCTGGAGAAAATAGGGAAGGGATGGGAAAAAGAGAAGGTTAAATGGCAAATACATTTAGTTTTACAGATTTGATAAAAAAAGATTTTAAAGTCATTAAAGCAGGCCTACACCCTTCCTGGCACCCTCCTCCTATAGGAAAGATGCTTCATTGCAGTGTGTAGCTATTGTCTCACATCATAAAAAGCCGAATGCCTGATTTTGGCCGATTTAAAGTGCATGTCTGGGTAAAGTGTACCCTTATTCCCCTTGAGAGTACCATGTAAACCAATATCTAAAAGCATATTTATGTAAGTTTCCTGAACTGCCTTTTGTATTAGAAGTGAGGCCACTGGCTTTGCTTCAGTCATGGATAGATGAGCTGATAGGAGCGCGCTGTGCATCTTGACATAATCAAAAGCTCAGTCTCACAGACCACTCTTTACCTCATTCACAGTAGGTGCATTCTAGCTGTGCCTGAATAATGTTACCTTCCTCCCCTCAGATAACAAGCAGGTTGCTAAGCAACAGAAGGCACAGTACCCTGTGTGAGTGTGTACATTTAGCAAGAAGCCTGAGCAAATGCTTCTTCACTGTGAGTCAGGGCACTTGCCAGACATGTCAGCAAAAACTTAAGTTAGGTTCCTGGTAACTTCTTTTCTAAACATCCGAACGGGCAGCATACACTGAGACTTCCTGGTCCCTCCCCCAAAAAGGGGAACACGTGACCACCAGAATAGAATAAAAGCTTGACTCCCCCTCCAATTCCCAGTTGTAGATATCTGAAAGAGAGAAAAGAGAAAACAGAACCACAACTTTTAACTTCATAAAACAAGACACAATAGTCTAAATTCCACATAAGGAAAGGGAGGAAAAATGCCGTATGCTGCCTGTACGGATGTTCAGAAAAGAAGTTACCAGGTACCTAACTTCGAGCAGCATACACTGAGAGAAAGAGGAGATCTACTTTATTGGGTGGAAAGAACAGCACATAGAGCGCTTCTACCAAAAGACTGATGCCTCTGGGAAAGAAGATCCAACCAATAGTGCCTGGCAAATGTTCTAGCTGAGGACCAAGTAGCTGCTTTGCTTATCTGTTCCATAGAGACCCCAGCCTGCTCTGCCCAAGATGTAGAAATACTTCTCGTAGAATGAGCCATGACCACACCTGGTATGGTAATATTCTGATAAGTCATCTTTATCGTACTCTTCATCCATTTAGCTAAAGTCATCTTAGACACTCTCTGACCCTTCCTTGGGCCTGAAAAGGACACAAACTGTCAGCTTTTCTCCAATCTTTGGTTCGTTGAAGGTACTCCAGCAGATGTGTTCTAACATCCAAAGAACTTAACTTCGAAGAGTCTTTACTGTCTATAGACGGAAGGATAATCTCCTGAGTTCTGTGAAAATCTGATAAAATCTTTCGTAGATAACAAGGATCCAGTCTTAGAACTATCCGATCTTGAAACACCTGGAGAAATGGATGATGACAAAACAAGGCCTGAATGTCACTAATTCAGCGTGCAGAAGTGATAGCCACCAAAAATAACTCTTTCCATGTAAGAAACTTGACTTCCAAATCCTTGACAGGGAAAAAAAGGAGAGGACTTATCGAGAGAACCTTAGCTAGATCCCATTGAGGCACAAGCTTCGATGGCGCAGGTTTAGAATGCTTGACTGCCAGAAGGAAATGCCTGACAATAGAAAATGAAGACAATCTCTTGTCCCCAAAAAACGATAATGCCGCCAACTGGACTTTCAGGGTGTTTACACTCAAACCTTTTTCAACCCCATGCTGTAAAAATTCCTGAATCACTGGAAGCTTGCAAGAAAATTACCTATTTTGTATTCTCCAAGACTTAAAATGTCTTCCAGACTTTCAAATACATCTTCCTGGTGACCATCTTCCTGCTTAATAATAAAGTATTGATGACCTTATTCAAATAACTCTTTTTCAAAAGTAATGAGACTTCAGGGTCCAAAATGTCTCCACATCTGTGGGTTTGCAGAAAGTACTGGTCCCTGCGACAGCAATGCGGACATGCTGGAATTGTCCATGACTCCTGAATGGATAGTGCCACTAGAGCCGAGAACCAAGATCTCTTGGGCCACCAAGGAGCCACCAGAAGAATTGTCGCTGGTTCCCTAAGAATTATGTTCAACACCATCGGTATCAACCAAACTGGAGGAAATGCATAGGCTAGACTGAATTGCCACACATGGGTCAATGCGTCCACTCCTAATACCGGATCCGTTGGATTCAAAGAGAAGTAATTGTTCAACTTGTTATTCTTCGCTGAAGCAAATAGATCCACCTTTGGCATGCTTCTTAGGTTGCAAATCTGCTTGAACGTTACTGGATATGACCACTCCAATTCTCTCAACTGAGACCGACTCAGAAAATCCACCACCTGGTTCAAGGATCCCTTCAGATGTACTGCTGAAAGAGATTTCAGGTTTTCTTCTAACCATAGTAAGATTGTCATCAGCAGAGGAGATCTTGTTCGTCCCTGACGATTTATATATGCAACCATAGTCGCATTGTCTGATCTTATCTGAACATGTAGATGCTGACTTAGCATCCTCAAGGCTTCCTTTACTGCTATCAGCTCCCTTAGATTTGAGGAAGACTGACTCAGGGCCCGGGACCACTTCCCTTGCACCGTCCAATTCTTGCAATGAGCTCCCCAGCCCCAAGCCGAGGCATCTGTAGTTAATATCATCTCTTTGGGGTCTCTCCATGATAGACCCTCGACAAATCGAACCTTGATTAGCCACCAATCTAGAGAGCGCTTCAACAAAACCGGAATAGGAACTACATCCTCTAATCCCTCCCGGGACCGGTTCCAATTGTTCAAGATATGCATCTGAAGAGTCTCTGAGTGAGACTTACCCCATCTCACTGCTGGGAATGCTGATGTCAATAATCTCAACACCTTCATGGCCTGTCTTATTGAAGATTTTGTACTTGCACAGAAAAACCGAACAGCTTCCTGGAGGTTCAGAACTATCTGAGATGCAATATTAAAATTTGGTGAATTGTATTGATCTCAAACCCCAAATAAATCATCACCTGCGAGGGAACCAGACTTGATTTCTCGAGGTTTAGGACCCAACCCAGCCGAGTTAGTAGATTCAAGGTTTAATTCTTCAGCAATTTGTCCCTCGACTGGGCGAAAAGCAACAGATCGTCTAGGTAGGCCAAAATGCCTATTCCTCACTGCCTCAGATATGTCAGAGGTTCTGCTAATACTTTTGTAAAAATCCTCGGAGCTGAAGCAAGTCTGAAAGAAAGACCTGAAAGATGCGGTCTCCGTCTTCTATTGCGAACCTTAAAAAAAGACTGAGCCCGGGAATTCTTGGCACCTGCCCGTAAGCATCTTTCAGATCTATTGAGACCATGAAGGAAGCCTGTGGAAGCATGTCCTTGCAGGCCCGGCTTTGCATTATGGCGTCATTGTTTCTTAGGCTTGGCCGAAATCCCCCCTTTACTGCAGAGGTTGCAGTAGAGGAAGAACCACCTCTGGATCTTTTAGAGGCATCCTTGTTAAGAAAGGAGCATCTGGTCAGGATGGTCTCAGTGATGCCACAATAAAAGTTCTGAGGTACAAATAAGAGCAATTTGAAGTCTTAGGCGTCTTACATGGAAGAAATGCTGCCGGCATTCTGGAATAGGCTGTTTTGACAGGACTGAGACAGGTTCTGGGTTATGTGAACTTCAAGGAACATGAAGGTGGTTGTCCTTTCCAATGTAGCTCAATGATCATGACTGCTCAGCATTTTCTTTTATTATTATTTAATATTTTCTATTATTAAAGTGGATTTACATTCTCCCTTACAACTAGGTCAGGGTCCTGGTTCACGGTGGCACTAAATTAACTTAATCTACCCCCCCAATACATTAGAGATATTTACTTTTACCTAGCAAAGCTATGTCTTTTGGGAGACAATTAATAGCTACACACATGAGCAGAAACCCCAGCTCATCCAATAGGAGACAGGCTTCCCTGAAGCATGCAGCTACTTCCTGTCCTCATCATGAAGGACTTAATGCTTGGCTTTGATTGTCTCCTTAAAGGATCTGGGATGCCCCAGGAGAGAGTGTAAAATAGATAATACGATTCTGTGAAACTCACCTGTAGAATTGTTTTTGATTATATCCAGTCCAGGTCGTCCCAGTGATGATATGTGGGTATTCCGCCCCCAGGGGGCGCTCGAATGCAAGATCAAAAGATGCAGCTCCTCCTGGCCCCCTATAAAGGCAGGTGTCCCTCTATCATTCTCCAGTGGTTAAAAAGCAGTAAACAAAAAAGAGGATAGGCCGGGAGGCCAAGAAACCATGTTACTTCACATAGCTTCAGCTTGTATTGTCTCTAACAAGACTTAAGAATACAAAGTCCAATGAATAAAAAATGGTAATCACCATAACAGGCAAACAGGAATAGTGAACAAAAGGGCGGGGTGGGACGAACTGGACTGGATATAATCAAAAACAATTCTACAGGTGAGTTTCACTGAATTGTATTTTTCCCTATATCCAGTCCAGGTCGTCCCAGTGATGACATGTGGGACATCCAAAAGCAGTGTCCATTTGGGTGGGATCCCCAGTGCGGAACAGCATGTAGTTCAGTGGTTCTCAGCCTTTCTAATGCCGTGACCCCGCAATACAGTTCCTCATGTTGTGCTGACCCCCAAGCCAAAAAATAATACTTAAAAACTGTCATTTTGCTACAGTTATGATTCAGAATGTAAATACCTGATATGCATTATGTATTCTCATTGCTACAAACATAATTTAAACATAGTGATTAATCACAAAAACAATATTTAATTATATTTCGAGAAATATTTATTACTAATTCCAATAAATAACATCTCACCATGGCATAACATGTGTCGGAAACTGTCATTTCTCCGCCTCTTATTGAAATTAATAGGAGGCTGCGGCGGATTGTGTGGTAACTCGAGATTCTGGGGAGCTCTTTCACAAAATCTGCCGCACTCACAATGAAATCAATAGGAGGCGGATTCAATGCCAGACACCGCTGATTTCACCAGTTTCCTCATTCAGAATATGGGAAAATAGTGGGAGATATGGGAGATAATTATACATTGGGGAACAGTGTAAACTACATCTTATAATGGTCTCTTATAGTATAAGACCGATGTAGTTCACACTGTGTAAATGTATGGTGCTTTGTGTAAGTGTAAGCTGCTTTCTGTACTTTTTAATGATTACACACAAAGCACCTTACACTTACACAACATTGTGTGTATGGTGTGTGTACTGTTTTTACATTATTAAACTTTTTTACACCAGCAGGCTGTCTCGCAGGCTCTTTTGCCTCTCCGCCTCCTAGGCTTCTGTCCTCCGGCGCTTGCTGCATCCGCCCACTGATGACGCCAGCAAGCGCCGGACACGCGTAATGCGCTGCTTTGGACTGTGGAGCATTCCCCCCGCTTCCCCCGCCTCTTGGGCCAACTTAGTGCAACTTCTCAGCGGCTAAAGCCATTGGAAAATAGGTGACCCCTGTGTTTTGGTCGTTCGACCCCCGCCGAGGTCGCGACCGGCAGGTTGAGAACTGCTGATTTAGTTCATCTCACTACCACCTGAAGCACCTTTCGGCCAAAAACAGCGTCAGCTGAGGCTCGAACATCCACCTTGTCAAACTGAAGTATGAACTGAAGACCAAGTGACGGCCTTACAAACTTGTTCAGCCGATGCCTGTTGCTGAAAAGCCCAAGAGGCACCAATAGCTCTGGTAGAATGAGCTGTGATCCGAAAAGGGGGTTCCTTCCACTTGGCAGAATATGCCTGCACCACCGCCTGTCTGATCCACTTACTGAGAGTGGACTTGGCTGGTGCCAAACCTTTTCTAGAGCCCTCTTTTAGGACAAAGAGCAAATCCGATTTCCTGAAGGATTCAGTCGCAGTCAGGTAATACTTTATGGCTCTGACCACATCCAAGGCATGGAGGGTCCTTTCCTTGGAATTAGCCGGTGCTGGACACAAGGAAGGCAAGACAACTTCCTCTTTAAGGGAGAAACGATCTTAGGCAAAAAATCAGGTTTAAAACTAAAAACCACCTTATCCCTATGACGCTCAAAATAGGGAGGTTTCATACAAAGCTCGGCCAGCTCTGATACACGACGCACTGAGGTGATCGCTACCAAAAAGACCACCTTGAGAGTCAAAATAGATAATGCAGCATCGCACAATGGTTCGAAGGGAGGACCCTCAAGAGCAGATAATACTAAATTCAAGTCCCAACCCGGTACTACCGACTTACGTGGTGGCCGGACATGGGGAAAAAGGTCTTGATCAACCTATGGTTGGCAATGGATCTTTGGAAAAAGATGGCTAAGTCCGAGACCTGACCCTCGAGGGTGCTCAGCTGGAGACCCAAGTCTAAGCCGTGTTGTAAAAACTCCAGAATCCTAGAAATAGAAAAAGTGCGGCAAGGGAGACTCTTGGTCTTGCAAACATAAGCGTGACAAACTCTGTAGTATATCATGGAAGAAGACTTCTTCCATGCCTGAATCATGGTATGCACAACCGTGGCTGACAGCCCCTTCTCCATCAGGATTGAGGTTTCAATAGCCAGGCCGTCAAAGCCAGCGTCTGTAAATTGGGGTGCAGCAGCGATCCCTGTGTGAGCAGCCCTAGGTTGTCGGGCATGATGTAATGATCTACTGACATCTGAACTATGTCCGCAAACCAACTCCTTCTCGGCCAGTGAGGAGCCACCAGGATAGTTGGTACCCCCTCCTGGGCTATCTTGCACAGCACTCTGCCCAGGAGTGGAAACGGAGGAAATGCATAAATAAACTTGATCTCCATACAGGGAATCACCAGAGCGTCTGTGGCAATTGCCAGAGGATCTCTTGAGAGGGAGACGAACCATGGAAGTTTGTGATTGTGTCTGGACGCAAACAGGTCCACGTCTGGCTGACCCCAGCTGAGACACATAGCGTAAAAGGTCTTGCTGCAGAGAGACCATTCCCCCAGGCACGACGCGCTCCTGCTCAGGCAGTCTGCCTCCAAGTTTCCTACCCCGGGAATGTAGACTGCCGAGATACAGGGAACATTCTCCTCTGCCCAAGACAGAATCTGGGTCACCTCCTTGAGAGCTCTCTTGCTCCGAGTCCCGTCCTGGCGATTGATGTAGGCGACAGCCGCCTGATTGTCCGAATGAACCTGGATCGCACGACCCCTTAAATGGGGATTCAAACGAAGAAGCACCAACCGGATTGCTCTCATCTCTTGGAGATTCATGGGCAAGCGGTTCTCCTGCAGACCCCACTGACCCTGGATCTTCTGGGTCTGCCAAACGCCTCCCCAGCCTGTCAGACTGGCATCCGTGGTAACTATCTCCCATTGGGGAGTCAGAAAGGACTTGCCCACTAGCAGGTTTCGGGAGTCCAACCACTACAAGAGGGACAGCGAAAATTCTTGTTCCAGAGATTCCTGCATCCGGACAGCAGATTCAACTGAAGAGGTCTCATGTGAATTTGGGCGAAAGGCACTGCCTCGAAGCATGATACCATACCAATCTCATCCCCAGACGAATCGATGGCCGCTGACAAGACAGCAAGGCCTGTGCCTGCATCTGAAGACTCAAAACCTTCTGCTGTGGCAGAAAAATCTTGACCTGAGCGGTGTCTATCGACATTCCCAGGAAAGAATCTCACTGTTGAGGGATTGAGAAATGACTTTGAGTAATTGACTACCTAGCCGAAGGCCTCCAGGGTTGACAACACCATCAGATTATCGCTTTCAGCCTGCTGAAGGGACTGGGCCACAATCAGCAAGTTGTCCAGATAGGGCAGCACACGAATGCCCTGGTTCCTCAAGATCGCCATGATGCCCGCCAGCACCTTGGTGAAAACGCGAGGGGCTGAGGAAATCCCGAATGGAAGTGCCACAAACTGGTAATGTTGATCCTCCAGAGTGAACCCCAGGAACCTCTGATGCCCCTGGAAAATGGGAATGTGCAGATAAGCATCCCTGATGTCCACCATGGTCATGAAGTCGCCAGGCCGAAGCGATCTCACGACCGTAATGTTTACATGCGGAAATGTCTGACTCTTACAAACCTGTTGAGACCCTTCAGGTCCAGGATTGGTCTTAACGTTCCGTCTTTCTTGGGAACCGTGAACAGGTTGGAGCAAAAACCTTGCCCCCGGTCCTGCCAAAGTACAGGGCAAATCACACCTAACCACAGAAGGTGTTGCACAGCCACTCTCAAACCCTGCGCTTTTAGTGGGTTTCGGGATATCCGAGAACAGAGGAATTTTGTGGGCGGCCTGACTGCCAGCTCTATCTTGTAACCAGAGGACACTACCTCCTGAATCCACTGGTCCGAGACGTGCTGCCTCCAGACCTGAGCAAACAGTAGAAGCCGTCCCCCCACCCGGATGGGTCAGGGCGCCCCTCATGCCTGAGGGGACTTGGCAGGGGGCCTGGTTCCCCAGGAGGGATTGGGTCAACTGCAGGACCTACCTCTACCTCAGGTATCTTTGCGGCCACCTGGGAATGAAGAGCCCCTTCCTCCCCGAAGGGAGCAACAGGAGTCTACCATCCTTGACCAGGTCGCCTTACTCATGGCCTTCTTAGGAGCCGTCCGTGAGATCTGTCTCTCGAGATTGGCCAGCCTATGCGCCAAGTCAGCATGAGACCCCCTGCTGGCTCCCCCCTCACTGGGGGCTGAGTGCAGCAGCAGAGGATCCGGAGAGCCCGCAGGTAGCGAAGGGTTAGGGGCAGGGACGCCCGCCCGATCATGGTCCAAAATAATGCCTCTGGCGCAAGTGGTACAAACAGTGCTGAATCTGCCCAGAGGATTCCTACGGCACAAGGGGCAGAGCTTTTCCTGTCCAAATGGGGCCCCCAGCTCACTATCCCCTGATGCCTCCATTATGGTGATTAAAAATGGTCAATAAGTAAGGTTACAAGACACTAATGGCCCAAACCTATAAGTGATCCCTCTTAATAAAAAGGGGGACCGGGAAGAACCACAACCCTCAACCACAAGCCCACGACCTATACAAGAGAGGGGGAGAAATGCCCATGATCAGAATAAGCCAAAGCAATTGGTCAAAAAACACAGTCAAAAAAAATGGGGGACTCACGACACCGACAGAGGGACAGCGCAGCCACCAATGACGAAGAAGGATCCCCCAGCAGCAGCAGCAGTAAGAGGGACGCACCAGGCTCCCAGCGCAGCAGCAGCAGCAGAGCGCGCAGACACAAGGGACATAGCCTTCCAGAAATGCTCCCCCCCGTCACAGACAGCGCCACACCAGCGGCAAAGCGGAGGCCTGCAGGGGTGCGGCAACCCCCCAGGCAGATGATGACAAGGGAGCGAGGGAGGTGAGTCTGCATCATTCTCCCTAAAGCCAGCAGAGCCAGCGAGGAGCCAAGAGTAAAAACACCAGTAAAACACACACAGAAGTGCCAATAAAGCTTGTGGGCTGGGAGGGTATATACAGCAAAAGGTGGTTCCCCCCCCAGGCTCACCATAAGCCTTTAGCTGACTACCCTTTTACACAGGGTCTGCGGCCCAGAGCCAAACTCTGTCGAACGCCAACTGACGCCGGTGTTCACCCTACCGTCACAATCCCGTAGCAGCCCAAGGCTGGGAGGCAAAAGTGGGTCAGGAGGGATCCGTGGGAATAGGGTCCGCAGCGGCCGACGGGCTAGGTGACCCCACTCTGCTGCCATCATCTGAGAGAGAATTCAAACGATCTTCTGTAGCCAAGACTGCAAGATGAACAACTGGAGAATGATAGAGGGACACCTGCCTTTATAGGGGGGAGCTAAATCTTTTGATCTTGCAGTCGAGCGCTTGGGGGCAGAATACCCACATGTCATCACTGGGACGACCCGGACTGGATATAGACAAAATAAGATAATTATTGATCGGTTTAAAGTCCACAACCATCTGCTTTGTTATAGTAACATGAAGGTGGAGGTCATTCTTTACCAGTAAAGACTTTGAATCTCCTCCAATTCGGCCTTCTCATCGTTGTTTTTGATCACACCGATCATGTCAGGCTCATCTGCAAACTTCATGATCTCACTGGAGCTAGAGGAGGATGCAGAGTCTTATGTATACAGTGAGTATAGTAATGGGCTTAAGACACATCCTTGGGGGTGGGGCAGTGTTTAAGAGTAAGAGTGAAAGAGATGAGATTCTCTACGCTTTCGGCCTGCAGTCTTCCTGTAAGGAACCTCGAGATACAATGAGCCACCAGTTCAGGGACTGTCTCACCGAGTTTGTCAGACGGTAGTGCAAAATGCTTGCAGGTTACAGAGGACACCATTAGTGTCAGTGTGTACCAACCTTGCCATAAGTTTAGCCTGTCTGTCGCCAAGACATGTCCTCACCTTGCCCTGGAATGTCAGCCACTTTTGCAGCCTGTGAGGTGCCTGGGTACATACCTGAAACCATAGTATTCCAATGACTAGTGTCAAGCAAAACTTCCCCTGGATGCAACAACTGACCTTGAGGACTCCCTCTGCAAACTTCACCAGCATAAATCTGGCCAGATGCTTGAAAACCAAGAACGATCACACTGTTCCATCCTGTGTTTGGGAACTACAACTAAACCGGGGTAGATGCCAAAACCTCTCTCCGAAGATAAGACAGGTCCCACTACCCCCATATCCACCATGTCACTCTAAGGAATGTCAACTACTCCACGAACCAAGAAGTTTTAAATAGCACAAACCTGTGTGGAAGCATGGTCCAAACACAAGAAGACAACTTCCCGGACCCAGGCTTCTGTGATCTGATTCATCCCATAAGCACATATATGACCTGTACCCAGAATGCCACTGCAGCTGACATGCCGGCCAGCATGTAGACATGGGTATCAGGAACCTTCCCAACTCCAGAATACTAACTGAATGTAGGAATCTGAGAGCTTTAACATAGTAACATAGTATGTGCGGCTGAATAAAGACTTTAGTCAATCCAGTTCAGCCTGTGGTTCAGTGGTCTATTAGCCATAGCTGGAAATGTTATTACATGCATGGAGGCTATCCCGGCCACTATAGATCTCCTTCCAGTGGTCTAGTAGCCATAACTGTGACAATCTTTCAGGGTACTCTAGCCCCCGCACTCCTTTTATTAACTTTGTTGCCCTCCTTTGAACGTGCTCCAGTTCTGATATGTCCTTCTTAAGCACAGGTGCCCAGAACTGTACACAGTACTTCATATGGGGTCTGACCAGACCCGGCACCAGCCACATTTTTTATTTGCCATTTGGTGATGTGGAGAAGCTTTTGGGGGTTACAAGGTCATCCACCTCCAGAGGAGAAGACCGCCCCTTTATCATGGACTCAGAAAAAGGGCCCCTGCTACCTCGACCCTATGACGGGGTGACAGTCTTTCTGGTTTGCCCCGTTCCTTTTTCTCTCCATATCAAATTCTCAGACTCCAAGAGAAACATTTCATAGGCCGCCAGGACCATGGATGCCCCTCTGTGTAATACATCTGCTTTAATCTTTACAAATACTTCTTACTTTTCATATTTCTCATTATAAGGTGTCTGAATAAACACAGAATCATACATCCTAAGTGTCCCTGATTTGGAGGGACTGTCCCTCATTTGAGCCCATGCCCCCCTGTTCCTCATTGTTCTCATTTGTCCCTCTATGAGGTGTAACATGCAGATCTGCAGCAATAAATTATTCATTTGCCAATTCAAAGTGTTTCTTTTTTTTTTGGCTCAGTTTAGATCTTCATAGCCTTTTTCAGAGTCGATCATCTATATTGGGAAGATCACTTTAACATCATTACCAGGTTTGATCTGCTTTCGTGCATTTGTCAATAGAGTATGTTTTACCCAGTTTACTGAGTGTGGAGCCATTCTTTTGACATTCCCTATGTGTCCCCCCCCCCCAAAAAAAAAAAAAAAAAAATACAACCTCCCCATGAGCCCCCCTCCACCCCAACCTGTTGCCACGGGTAAGAATAAATAATAGTAGAGTATATTGACATTTGTAGTATATAAACCTATACACGCGTGGTTTAACACGTGTATAGGCACCAGTACCCCCTTATTCTGCCTGGCTTACTTATTTGTCCAAACGTCCATTGACAGTTGTCTCTCTATCTCTTTTTTTGTTTGATCCTCTCCCCAAATTCTTGAAGAAGAGACCTGGTGGCTCCCGACTCTGCCAGCGCTGATTCAATTTCTATGGTTTTTAACATCTCTTCTTTCCAATTTTTGGGGGAGGGGGGGGGTTTGTTTTGCGCCAGTGTTTGATTATGTAGTGTTTTGTGCCCATTATAATCAGATTAATTAAAAATCGTGTATCTATAGGGTAGTCTGCGATTGGGAAATTTAAGAGAATTTGTGGCTTACACAAAGGAATATTTATTCCCACCTCTTTCTCTACCAGGGTTAATATATGTTGCCAAAGATTTTTGATATGCACACATTCCCACCATATGTGAATTACTGTAGGAGGGGTAAGACCGCACCACCAGCAAGGATACTGGGGCATGTTCTTGTTGTAATCAGTGGTTAGGTAGTACCGGGAGATATATTTAAAGCTAAAGATTCTTATATGACTGGACTGTATAAGGGCATTTTCTTTGTAGATATTCCCCCAGTCTATTTCAAGAAGTGGAGTCTCAATATCTGCTTCCCACTTTATCTTATATGAGTCGGGCTTGTTGTAACTCCCGAGTGTTCTGTAGTATAGCCTTAGTTGCTTTGGGGAGGTGTCTATTGAAAAAAATAAAGCTTGTACACTGGATAGGGGAGGAATAATAACTGGTGTCTGTTTTCACGGAGAATGTTATTGGCCTTTGTAAATTTTAGTAGGGTGTTCATATCTTTTTCTAGTTTTGCTTTGGGAAAGATTTGGGGCAGGTCTATCTCTTTTAACCAAAAATCTTGAACCCTGATATATTCCCTTGGAAATAAAGAGACCGAACTGATGTTGCCGGAAGCGTGTTCACTTTCCTTCCTTTTTGCTACAGATATTAATCTTTGTGGGAGAGGGGAGACTGAAGGGTTAGCGATCAGCTTTTTTAGAAAGGAGAGAGTTGGCTTAACCAGGAGGTGGGATGTGCATCTCAATGCTTCACTGAGAGTTGTGGGGTTTAATGAGAATACGTCGTCTATTTTAATGGGGTGTAATTCCAGATGTGGCCAGACTTCCTTCTTTGTCTGATATTTCCAGGTGAAAATCCTTTGTAGTTGGGCTGCATGATAATATTGTCTAAAATTGGGGGCGCCTAGACCACCCAGGTCCAAAGGTCTACTTAAATACTCATATTTGGTTTTATGTTTTCTCCCTCTCCAAATGAAGTCAGAAATAGTACGGTTTAGTTCTGAGAAGTAATTTCCTGGGATAGTAACTGGTAAAGCCTGAAATAGGTAGATTAATTTGCGGAGGAAAAACATTTTTACTAAGGAAATTCGTCCCATCATATTCAGAGGTAGCTTATTCCATTTTTTTGTTGAGTCCCGTAATTGTGGAGAAAGAAGGGTGTAATTTGCCCTAAATAGGTACTTAGGGTTTTGTGTAATGTTAATTCCGAGGTATTTAATATGATCTTCCTCAAAATGAAAGTTGGCCATGTTGCGGAGTTCCATGAGCTCCTTTGAAGAAATATTGAGAGGCATAATTATTGATTTCCCCATATTCAATTTGAAGTTGGAATACCGACCAAAAGTTTCTATTGCATGTATACAACGCGGAAGTGATTCCCTAGGGTCTTCTAGCGTTAACAGTATGTCATCCGCGTAGGCAAGGATTTTTATTTCGTTGTTACCGATTCCGATGCCTTTAATTAAGGGGTCATCATTGATTAAACGGAGTACAGGTTCTAAGTGGATATTGAACAGGAAGGGTGATAGAGGGCAGCCTTGTCTGGTGCCCTTTTTTGCAATTTAAAGTGTTTCTATTGTAACTGTTACATCCTATCTCCTATTCATCCCTCAATGAGGGGGCGTGGTTTCATTTAACCATTGTCCCTCTTTCCCTGCCTGAAAAGTTGGAAGGTATGTAAGAGTGACGCCCCCGCACTGAGATGTATGAGACCCATCAGAGCATGTGTGTGGAGTAACTGTACAGAGGTAATACTGAAATCTTTTCTATAGATGGTTTATTACTCACCTGAACTGATCTGTAGAGGAACTTTCTCCTCCTCAGTCTTCACGAATATTTCTTCCTGCTCCACAATTATCTCATGTGTCACTAAAGTGTCTCCGGGGTCTGTGAACAAAGATGAGAGATAAATATGTAACGCAGCTGACGGGTCTCAGTAGAGAATTAAGGATCAGGAACCTAATTTACTCTTACTACAAATGACGTTTCCATGATAATCTGTTATACAGAACGGTAACAGTATTTCTATAATTCTGCCTCCACAATCAAGATGCAGAAATATATTTTAGGCTCCATATACACAAAACTAAATTCAAAATCACATCTGCTTGATACAAGTATGGGAGAAAATATTTTACCCACTTGTTGCATTTTTATTATATTTTTAACAAAAAAAATGAAATTAAAAAGAAGACAACTAAATGCGCTTGACTACAAAAATGATGTCTGATAAAAAATAAAATAATGTTAACCTAAAAAAAAATAATATCTCATATCTATGTGACAAGCAGATACTAAATAAAAAAATTACCATTGAACAATAAAATATACAAAAATCCCAGAAACACAAATGCAAACTAAGTATCTGTCACCTCTATAGTTGCCCTGAGGGTGTGACTGTGCTATAAACAAAAGGAAACAAAGGACAGTTTTCCCGCCCTTAGCTCACAGCAATGGCAACTAATACCACTAAGCTGCCCTTATATCTCTTCCCAGGCGGGTATGAGAACTGCATGTGATGTACATGCTACATGGAAAAATTTGAAAGGTTTAACGTTTGCATTAAGGTGTATTGAGTATAAATTAAGCAAGAAATAAGGTAAATCAGGAGCCTCCAATAATTATATGAATATTACAACAGAATATACAAAAAAACACAGACATGGATTATGCATAGAATAATTGTCTCTATATTTAGGTATTGAAAAAGCCGGAAGGCGAAACATGTCTACCTAGTCCCTCTTAAAGAGGGTAATTTAATTCCCCAAGAAAGAGGAGGAGAATTATGAGCTAAAATCACAGATGGAATGCTATGTGTATTAAGATGTTTTAAGATGAATACATTTATGTGCATTATATATTGTAACATCATGG
>JAQIHN010000554.1:12500-57500 GCA_027917425.1 Gastrophryne carolinensis
TGTTTGCAGGCTGCCTGATAAGATGGCGGCTTCCATAAGCCGCCATGTTGGATGTTTAAAGGCTCATAACATGCAGTAGATGCAGGTAGGATGATTTTTAATGTGGGCAATCTGTATTTACAGGGTGTGGGACATATAAACATATAAGATAGACTCTTATTCAGAGTGAAGGTCCGCTTTAAGGAGAATTGATCCACACAGACTTTTTCAACTATGGTCCTGAATCGGGATGCCTCACTATCTGAAACCCCCAGTTTCCAAGTAAAACTCACCTCTCCTCAGTCCAACAGTGCAAGCGTGAGCTCTCATTACGTCCTTCAGCAAAGGGCTCTGATTGGCTTATAAGGGGACCGTGCGCTGCTGTACGCCCCCGGTGGTGTGCGCGCTTCTGCCCCGACCTATCTATCTGAATGGCTGGGACAGGAGGGCATGCAGACCATGAAGACCAGGGATGCAGGGGATGCAGCAGCGCAATGGTCATCATTGGAAGCAATCAGAGCGATTTGTCAAGAGGCTCTGATTGGATGAGTGCGCGCTCATGCGCCGCTGGACCGGCAAATTTATTAAAGTGAGTTATTACCAGCGTTGGGGGGTTCACAAAGCGGGGGCATCCCAAAATCAAGGGAAAGCCAGCGGCCGGCCCTGGAATCCTTTAGATTGCAGGGATGGCTGCTGTTGGGTTTTCTTCTGCTTTAAAGAAAATTGCCAGCAGGGGGCACGCTCCCTGTTGGATGGAAGCGGCCACTGGCGAGCTCGGATCCGCTCCCTTAGTCGATTGCTTAGATGAAGGGGATGAGAGCGCGCTGATTGAACGAGGGGCCGGGCAGGCGCCAGCCCCATCCATGTGCCATTACAGGGGCCCCATCAGGTGTGAGGAAATCAGGCCCCCATCCATGTGCCATTACAGGGGCCCCATCAGGTGTGAGGAAATGCCCCCCATCCATGTGCCATTACAGGGGCCCCATCAGGTGTGAGGAAATGCCCCCCATCCATGTGCCATTACAGGGGCCCCATCAGGTGTGAGGAAATCAGGCCCCATCCATGTGCCATTACAGGGGCCCCATCAGGTGTGAGGAAATCAGGCCCCATCCATGTGCCATTACAGGGGCCCCGCCAGGTGTGAGGAAATCATCCCCATCCATGTGCCATTACAGGGGCCCCATCAGGTGTGAGGAAATCAGGCCCCCATCCTTGTGCCATTACAGGGGCCCCAACAGGTGTGAGGAAATCAGGACCCCATCCTTGTGCCAATACAGGGGCCCCATCGGGTGTGAGGAAATCAGGCCCCATCCATGTGCCATTACAGGGGCCCCATCAGATGTGAGGAAACGGGGCCCCAATCCATGTGCCATTACAGGGGCCCCATCAGTTGTGAGGAAATCAGGCCCCATCCATGTGCCATTACAGGGGCCCCATCAGGTGTGAGGAAATGCCCCCCATCCATGTGCCATTACAGGGGCCCCATCAGGTGCGAGGAAATGCCCCCCATCCATGTGCCATTACAGGGGCCCCATGAGGTGTGAGGAAATCAGGCCCCATCCATGTGTCATTACAGGGGCCCCATCAGGTGTGAGGAAATCAGGCCCCATCCATGTGCCATTACAGGGGCCCCATCAGGTGTGAGGAAATCAGGCCCCATCCATGTGCCATTACAGGGGCCCCATCAGGTGTGAGGAAATCAGGCCCCATCCATGTGTCATTACAGGGGCCCCATCAGGTGTGAGGAAATCAGGCCCCATCCATGTGCCATTACAGGGGCCCCATCAGGTGTGAGGAAATGCCCCCATCCATGTGCCATTACAGGGGCCCCATCAGGTGTGAGGAAATCAGGCCCCATCCATGTGCCATTACAGGGGCCCCGCCAGGTGTGAGGAAATCAGGCCCCATCCATGTGCCATTACAGGGGCCCCGCCAGGTGTGAGGAAATCAGGCCGCATCCATGTGCCATTACAGGGGCCCCATCAGGTGTGAGGAAATCAGGCCCCCATCCATGTGCCATTACAGGGGCACCATCAGGTGTGAGGAAATCTGGCCCCCATCCATGTGCCATTACAGGGGCCCCATCAGGTGTGAGGAAATGCCCCCCATCCATATGCCATTGCAGGGGCCCCATCAGGTGTGAGGAAATGCCCCCATCCATATGCCATTACAGGGGCCCCATCAGGTGTGAGGAAATCAGGCCCCCATCCATGTGCCATTACAGGGGCCCCATCAGGTGTGAGGAAATCAGGCCCCCATCCATGTGCCATTACAGGGGCCCCATCAGGTGTGAGGAAATGCCCCCCATCCATGTGCCATTACAGGGGCCCCATCAGGTGTGAGGAAATGCCCCCCATCCTTATGCCATTGCAGGGGCCCCATCAGGTGTGAGGAAATGCCCCCCATCCATATGCCATTACAGGGGCCCCATCAGGTGTGAGGAAATCAGGCCCCCATCCATGTGCCATTACAGGGGCCCCATCAGGTGTAAGGAAATCAGGCCCCATCCATGTGCCATTACAGGGGCCCCATCAGGTGTGAGGAAATGCCCCCCATCCATGTGCCATTAAAGGGGCCCCATCAGGTGTGAGGAAATCAGGCCCCATCCATGTGCCATTACAGGGGCCCTATCAGGTGTGAGGAAATCAGGCCCCATCCATGAGCCATTACAGGGGCCCCATCAGGTTTGAGGAAATGCCACCCATCCATGTGCCATTACAGGGGCCCCGCCAGGTGTGAGGAAATCAGGCCCCATCCATGTGTCATTACAGGGGCCCCATCAGGTGTGAGGAAATCAGGCCCCATCCATGTGCCATTACAGGGGCCCCATCAGGTGTGAGGAAATCAGGCCCCATCCATGTGCCATTACAGGGGCCCCATCAGGTGTGAGGAAATCAGGCCCCCATCCATGTGCCATTACAGGGGCCCCATCAGGTGTGAGGAAATCAGGCCCCATCCATGTGTCATTACAGGGGCCCCATCAGGTGTGAGGAAATCAGGCCCCCATCCATGTGCCAAATCAGGGGCCCCATCAGGTGTGAGGAAATCAGGCCCCCATCCATGTGCCATTACAGGGGCCCCATCAGGTGTGAGGAAATCAGGCCCCCATCCATGTGCCATTACAGGGGCCCCATCAGGTGTGAGGAAATCAGGCCCCATCCATGTGCCATTACAGGGGCCCCATCAGGTGTGAGGAAATGCCCCCCATCCATGTGCCATTAAAGGGGCCCCATCAGGTGTGAGGAAATGCCCCCCATCCATGTGCCATTAAAGGGGCCCCATCAGGTGTGAGGAAATGCCCCCCATCCATATGCCATTACAGGGGCCCCATCAGGTGTGAGGAAATGCCCCCCATCCATGAGCCATTACAGGGGCCCCATCAGGTGTGAGGAAATGCCCCCATCCATGTGCCATTACAGGGGCCCCATCAGGTGTGAGGAAATCAGGCCCCATCCATGTGCCATTACAGGGGCCCCATCAGGTGTGAGGAAATGCCCCCCATCCATGTGCCATTACAGGAACCCCATCAGGTGTGAGGAAATGCCCCTCATCCATGTGCCATTACAGGGGCCCCATCAGGTGTGAGGAAATGCCCCCCATCCATGTGCCATTACAGGGGCCCCATCAGGTGTGAGGAAATCATCCCCATCCACGTGCTATTACAGGGGCCCCATCAGGTGTGAGGAAATCAGGCCCCATCCATGTGCCATTACAGGGGCCCCATCAGGTGTGAGGAAATGCCCCCCATCCATGTGCCATTACAGGGGCCCCATCAGGTGTGAGGAAATGCCCCCCATCCATGTGCCATTACAGGGGCCCCATCAGGTGTGAGGAAATGCCCCCCATCCATGTGCCATTACAGGGGCCCCATCAGGTGTGAGGAAATGCCCCCCATCCATGTGCCATTACAGGGGCCCCATCAGGTGTGAGGAAATGCCCCCCATCCATGTGCCATTACAGGGGCCCCATCAGGTGTGAGGAAATCAGGCCCCCATCCATGTGTCATTACAGGGGCCCCATCAGGTGTGAGGAAATCAGGCCCCCATCCATGTGTCATTACAGGGGCCCCATCAGGTGTGAGGAAATCAGGCCCCATCCATGTGCCATTACACAGGCCCCATCAGGTGTGAGGAAATGCCCCCCATCCATGTGCCATTACAGGGGCCCCATCAGGTGTGAGGAAATGCCCCCCATACATGTGCCATTACAGGGGCCCCATCAGGTGTGAGGAAATGCCCCCCATCCATGTGCCATTACAGGGGCCCCATCAGGTGTGAGGAAATGCCCCCCATCCATGTGCCATTACAGGGGCCCCATCAGGTGTGAGGAAATGCCCCCCATCCATGTGCCATTACAGGGGCCCCATCAGGTGTGAGGAAATCAGGCCCCCATCCATGTGTCATTACAGGGGCCCCATCAGGTGTGAGGAAATCAGGCCCCCATCCATATGCCATTACAGGGGCCCCATCAGGTGTGAGGAAATCAGGCCCCATCCATGTGCCATTACACAGGCCCCATCAGGTGTGAGGAAATGCCCCCCATCCATGTGCCATTACAGGGGCCCCATCAGGTGTGAGGAAATGCCCCCCATCCATGTGCCATTACAGGGGCCGAATCAGGTGTGAGGAAATCAGGCCCCCATCCATGTGCCATTACAGGGGCCCCATCAGGTGTGAGGAAATGCCCCCCATCCATGTGCCATTACAGGGGCCCCATCAGGTGTGAGGAAATCAGGCCCCATCCATGTGCCATTACAGGGGCCCCATCAGATGTGAGGAAATCAGGCCCCATCCATGTGCCATTGCAGGGGCCCCATCGGGTGTGAGGAAATCAGGCCCCATCCATGTGCCATTACAGGGGCCCCATCAGGTGTGAGGAAATCAGGCCCCCATCCATGTGCCATTACAGGGGCCCCATCAGGTGTGAGGAAATGCCCCCCATCCATGTGCCATTACAGGGGCCCCATCAGATGTGAGGAAACGGGGCCCCAATCCATGTGCCATTACAGGGGCCCCATCAGGTGTGAGGAAATCAGGCCCCCATCCATGTGTCATTACAGGGGCCCCATCAGGTGTGAGGAAATCAGGCCCCCATCCATATGCCATTACAGGGGCCCCATCAGGTGTGAGGAAATCAGGCCCCATCCATGTGCCATTACACAGGCCCCATCAGGTGTGAGGAAATGCCCCCCATCCATGTGCCATTACAGGGGCCCCATCAGGTGTGAGGAAATGCCCCCCATCCATGTGCCATTACAGGGGCCGAATCAGGTGTGAGGAAATCAGGCCCCCATCCATGTGCCATTACAGGGGCCCCATCAGGTGTGAGGAAATGCCCCCCATCCATGTGCCATTACAGGGGCCCCATCAGGTGTGAGGAAATCAGGCCCCATCCATGTGCCATTACAGGGGCCCCATCAGATGTGAGGAAATCAGGCCCCATCCATGTGCCATTGCAGGGGCCCCATCGGGTGTGAGGAAATCAGGCCCCATCCATGTGCCATTACAGGGGCCCCATCAGGTGTGAGGAAATCAGGCCCCCATCCATGTGCCATTACAGGGGCCCCATCAGGTGTGAGGAAATGCCCCCCATCCATGTGCCATTACAGGGGCCCCATCAGATGTGAGGAAACGGGGCCCCAATCCATGTGCCATTACAGGGGCCCCATCAGGTGTGAGGAAATCAGGCCCCATCCATGTGCCATTACAGGGGCCCCATCAGGTATGAGGAAATGCCCCCCATCCATGTGCCATTACAGGGGCCCCATCAGGTGTGAGGAAATCGGGGTCCCATCCATGTGCCATTGCAGGGGCCCCATCAGGTGTGAATATCTCGGGGCCCCATCCATGTGCCATTACAGGGGCCCCATCAGATGTGAGGAAACGGGGCCCCAATCCATGTGCCATTACAGGGGCCCCATCAGGTGTGAGGAAATCATCCCCATCCATGTGCCATTACAGGGGCCCCATCAGGTGTGAGGAAATGCCCCCCATCCATGTGCCATTACAGGGGCCCCATCAGGTGTGAGGAAATGCCCCCCATCCATGTGCCATTACAGGGGCCCCATCAGGTGTGAGGAAATGCCCCCCATCCATGTGTCATTACAGGGGCCCCATCAGGTGTGAGGAAATCAGGCCCCATCCATGTGCCATTACAGGGGCCCCATCAGGTGTGAATATCTCGGGGCCCCATCCATGTGCCATTACAGGGGCCCCATCAGATGTGAGGAAACGGGGCCCCAATCCATGTGCCATTACAGGGGCCCCATCAGGTGTGAGGAAATCAGGCCCCATCCATGTGCCATTACAGGGGCCCCATCAGGTGTGGGGAAATGCCCCCCATCCATGTGCCATTACGGGGCCCTATCAGGTGTGAGGAAACCAGGCCCCATCCATGTGCCATTACAGGGGCCCCATCAGGTGTGAGGAAATCAGGCCCCATCCATGTGCCATTACAGGGGCCCCATCAGGTGTGGGGAAATGCCCCCCATCCATGTGCCATTACAGGGGCCCCACCAGGTGTGAGGAAATGCCCCCCATCCATGTGCCATTACAGGGGCCCCATCAGGTGTGAGGAAATCTGGCCCCATCCATGTGCCATTACAGGGGCCCTATCAGGTGTGAGGAAATCGGGCCCCATCCATGTGCCATTACAGGGGCCCCATCAGGTGTGAGGAAATGCCCCCCATCCATGTGCCATTACAGGGGCCCCATCAGGTGTGAGGAAATCAGGCCCCATCCATGTGCCATTACAGGGGCCCTATCAGGTGTGAGGGAATCGGGCCCCATCCATGTGCCATTACAGGGGCCCCACCAGGTGTGAGGAAATCAGGCCCCATCCATGTGCCATTACAGGGGCCCTATCAGGTGTGAGGAAATCGGGCCCCATCCATGTGCCATTACAGGGGCCCCACCAGGTGTGAGGAAATCAGGCCCCATCCATGTGCCATTACAGGGGCCCCATCAGGCGTGAGGAAATGCCCCCCCATCCATGTGCCATTACAGGGGCCCCATCAGGTGTGAGGAAATGCCCCCCATCCATGTGCCATTACAGGGGCCCCATCAGGTGTGAGGAAATCAGGCCCCATCCATGTGCCATTACAGGGGCCCTATCAGGTGATAGGGTTAAACAGTAAAGCTTTTAACCTGACTGAAATTAACATTAACACTTTTGAATAAACAAGCATCTGGTGATTTTCTGAAGAATGTCTATTATGTGTGAACACCACTTCTTCTCTTCAAGGTTTTAGCCTTCACAGCATTATTAGCCAAAATACAGCTTGTGACGCCATAACTCATATCATCCCAAGAAATGTTTTCATATTTTGTACTTTTCCCAGGTCATGACCTGGAGAGTGTCAGACAAACAATAAAATTACAAGAAAAAGTCTGACACTCCCTATGGGGTATATACTGGGAAAGGGGTGTGTCAGATGACCAATGAAAATGCTTGAATTTGTATCTGTATATGTGTGGCAACACCCACCCATATCATTGTATATTAGCAACTGAAAATAAACAAAGGGGCGCATTTGCTCCAGATGCCCTTTGAGTCTTTACTACACAGCGGTCTCTCTGTGTCTTATTCACTCTTAGAATGATTTGGACTCTGACAACAGAAGTAGAAGCTGTGCCCACTTGGGGTACGAACTTAACATTTGGCGCCCGAAAGAACAGGGACCCCCGGATTTCGCAAGAGATGCTTTGCTGATAGGACGGGACACAACCTCGGTGCCTCCAGAGAACAGCAGATCAAACCCTGCAGGTGAGAGAACATTTAATTTCTCTTATATTCTGCTCTTCTATGTGAGATACTGAGAGTCCTGTCTTGAGGTAAAGTTGGCTTATCCAGTCTCTGCGAAGGGGGTTATTGAATAGAAACTTTTTAGAACTTCTGTTGTACAGATTGTATTGTGTTGCAACTTTGGACGGTCAGAAGACGCCCCACCCCTCTGGCTAGCAGCAATCCGTTAACCCAGTGACGGTGAACGCAAGTGGTGACTGAAAGAAGTTAAAAGTCAAATCCTTATTCCCTTCTTGTGTGTTTGAATGAGCCACGTCAAGTTGGTATGAGATATTGTCGAGGGTATGCCGAACTGTTTCATGAAAGCGCCTTAACGGGGGTCATGATTCATGCTTAAATCCCGATATATCACATAAACCATTGTCTGGTTGACTGTATGAGCCTGGAATAACTCTATAAGTCCAGGACAAGTTTCGATTGAGTTAGATAGAAGAGAAAGAACTTAAGTCCGATACTGGGAGGGTATAAAGTACGCCTGTACTTAGGACGGGACATTCCCCATATGATAGAAGAAGATGTGTGATTGACGCTCCTGGCCATATTGTTATTTTTTGTTATTTGCAATAGGTCTGGGATTGAAGATAATCCAACATCAGAGAGAAAACCCAGGAGAGGTTTTCTGGATTCTAGTTGCCTAGGGGGAAAGCAATGAGGGAATTTAAATCTGAAGAAGATTTAAAGATAAAGATAGATTTAAAGATAAATCTATTTATCCCCAATAAGCTACCTAGGACTCGGACAGCTAAAGATATGGGAAGAAGTTTGTCCAAAATAAAAATCCCAGATGATGAGACTTGGAGTAGTGTAAGATTACAGAACAAAGACATGGGAAAGATGCAGCCAGACAATTAACTCATATATGGAGGGAATTTAAACTGACAACGCCTGGAGTAAAATGTGGGGGAATTATAGATGCTTTTTAGGATCCACATAAGATTGGGTTAATATGAAATTATTTTAGAGACATCCCATGCTGTGTGACAGTGTATGGGTTAAAAAGCATGCAGGCTGGCAGGAAAGGAATGTGTGTGAGAATAAACAGAACATAGATAACACGCGCTGCGAGTAGCAGATTTTAACAGCACAAGAAATGGAGATAAATACACCGCCCTTACTAATTTCTGACCAACTTCATGCTAAACAGGGAATCATACATATTTTCACAATGAAACTTAACAAGAAGGTTGTATGCAGACTTAAACCAGATAAGCCCCTGGATGTGGGATTTTTTATTGCCAGGAGATTTTTTAAAACAGCCACATTGAAACCATGAGATTTGTCTCAGGGACTATCCTTTTAGTGTCTGTCTGCCATCTCTTCTCACTTCGTGACACGGGGCTGGAATAGCAACATTGATTTAAGAAATAGTTTTTTTCAGCGTCCCAGTGGACGAGGAGACACAGCCCATCTTTGCTTTTGTTTTAGTTCACATTTGCCCTAGGCTTATGTGTATTGGTAAATACTGTAGTAGTTTTTTGTGTAATGATACAATAATCCTCCTCTTAAAGTCTGGACACCCAGCCATGGTTCCGTCCTACTGCAGACAGTTTTCTCCTCTGCAGTTTTGATTGGGAGGCCACCCTGTGGGACAAGAGGAATCATTTGAATTGTCTTTTTGTAAGTGATTATAAAGTGTCTAAAGAAAAGTTGTAATGGTGTCAGGAAAATGTTAAATACCTGGGTTTTGTGCTTTCCCAGGGACAAAGAAATAAGCTATAAGAAAATAGCTGCTGTCGTGGGTCTGCCCTGCCCACTTACCAAGAAGGACATGCTAACCTTCCTTGGTATGATTGGCTGCTGCCACCAATGGATTCTAGATTGTTCATGTTATGACAGCATATTGAGAGCTGAAATGTATGTTGATAAACCTGACACCCTAAAATGGTTAAATGAAATGTGTAATGTGCAATGTTTTGTGTATTTGAGATATGATGATAGCCCCAGGGTTAGGTTTTCCCGATTATGGCAAGATGTCACTTAGTTGCCAGGATTTGTACAGCCGTGTGCAGGGCCCAGCATAAGAACATGGAGGTGCCCTGTTGTTTTTTTCCCTCAAAGGTGGTCCCTGGGCAGGTACAGGGCAATGCCTGTGTGTCTCATAGCCCTGGCCTTGTGTGGAGTGATAGAAATGGCAGAAATCTTTACTTTTTGTGACATGATACAACTTTACTTTACTACTCATAATTAATTTTTCCTTCTTAAGGACATACACGCAAACAGCAGACATGCGAATGCCCAAGTTAACATCAGACATACTTCTCTCTGACCAGACTTTGACTGACTTACAAACATATGCTATTAACATATCCTGGTACAGAAGTCAGATTCAGAAGGGGGGGGAAGACACAGGATGAAAATTTTCTTGAATTTGAGGAATCAGATGACTGTCATGATTGTATAGAGTTAATGAATCATGGGCCTGCCCCATGTACATGACAACCCGTCTGTTTTAAGCTCTAGACAAATATCCCAGGAAACCCCTTTTTTTTTTTCTCAGGTTTTGAGGGTTTACCTAAGGTTGTCAATTTGACTAACCCTCTCAAAGGGAAAATAGGTCCACACATGTTTGTTTCAAAATTTTTAATTCCGGAAACAGCTCCTATGTGTCTGCTGGGAGTGGACATTTTGGGAAATCTAAAAGCAAATATTAATTATTCAGAGGATGGACTGGTCACCTTGTCTTTGCCGGACCACCCTGCTGAATTGGAAACTTGTATGAGAATACAAGCATATGAGGACTTATAAACAGAAAAACCCGGTAGAGATACCAGAACTGGAAACTGTACTTACAGTGTCAACTGTAATCATGACATCCATGGGATATTATCCCAAATTAACCCTAAACACTTGTCTATGGCCCGCCAACTCAGGTCACAATGTACCCTGCTCTTGTCCCCTAATATAAAATGTAAGAGATGTTCAACTCTGAATCTTGCCACCTTACTTCCTATACAAAGGTTAGATTCAGAAGGGGGGAAAGAGATAGAAGAGGAAGAAAATTTTTTTTTTGATGACATTGAAGCCAGAGGATTCCTAACAGCAGCAGGAACTCCCATAAGACATGCAGAACTAGTTAAGGAAATTCTGACCAATCTGAATCAGGTCAAGGTAGCTGCACACACAAAAGGCACAAGCAAAGAGGCTCGGGGAAACGAAAAGGCTGATTTAGCAGCCAAACAAGCAGCTTTGATTCCTTTTAAGGGTGAAGAAATGAGAACTCTAAGAGAAGAACCGGTAAGTATGGATCGATTAAAGATCTTACAAAAACAGGCTACAAAGGAAGAGAAGTTGGGAGCAGCTGAGGAAGATGGGATGTGGAGGAAGGAGAACCGATTGTGCTTGCCTAGTTCTCTATTTCCTGAGGTAGCAGCCCTGACTCATCTCCCCACCCATTTGAGTGCCAACTCCATGGTAAGACTAGTCAATAACCATTGGATAGCACCTGGTTTCAGTGTAGCTGCACGAGGATATTGTGCGGCCTGTAGCATCTGTCTGTCCGAAAATCCAGGACAGGTTATTAAGACACCCTGTAAACACCAGCCGAAGTCCCTATCAATTTCAAAGACTGCAAATTGACTACATACAGCTTCCCAAAAGTGGGCCCTTTGAATATGTGCTTGTGTGTATAGATCTGTTTTCAGGTTGGCCAGAAGCATACCCAGTGAAATTACAAAAGGCAATGAAGGAGTTAAATAAACCATGGCCTGATTGCCTGTCACTAGTCTTGTTCTCAATAAGGTACACCCCTACAGGGAAGACAGGGTTGTCTCCTTATGAGATATTGTTTGGAAATGCACCAAGAACAGGTTTATACTTCCCACAAAGTCTTGTATTAAAAGCAGACAGTTTGACTGATTATGTCATACAGTTACAGAAACATCTCACTAAACTGCACAAAAGTGTTTTTGATTCTCTTCCAGATCCTGAACAAATTGCAGGAACTCACAGACTAAATCCTGGAGACTATGTCTATGTGTAAAAGCATTCAAGAAAACCACTTGAATCTCGCTTTGAAGGACCCTTCCAAGTACTACTGACTACACCTACCTCGGTGAAATTAGAAGGGAAGTCTTTCTTGGATACACGCTAGTCATTGTAAACTATCTCTAACTAAATCAGGAACATGAAGGGTTATGTTTTATGCTTAATAGTAGTTTGGCAATTTATTAATTCTGCCCTCAGGGAAGTGATGAAAGACAATAGTTTTGCTAGAATGCACCTACAAGCAGCAAACCTTACAAACAGAACCAACTGTTGGGTGTGTAGTGCTAAATATAGACAATCAACTGGGGCTCCATGGGTAGCAATCCCACTGCGACCAGATGAATTTAGTGAAATTAACAAGGTAATAACTTCAGAGACTGTGACGGAGGAAAGGAAATCAAAACCCAGTTTCCTCATAGTGATTTCTGTCCCCCTGTCACCAGGTTTGTGTCTTAACATTTCTAAACCAGGTTCAAAAATACTAGGAAGGTCCAACTGTACAGCTGCCCACACCAATCTCACTATAGCGGGGGTATCCTTCTACAATGTAACCATAAATGGCACTGAGATAACAAAGTACAATGACACAAATAATGAAATGTTCAATGCTTCAATGAAGATGACATCATTGTTAACAGCAGTTTTTCAGAATTATTCAGTAATACTAAACAGTGGAATCTATTTCATATGTGGTAGAAGGGCATATGCGTGGATTCCCACAAATGGACAAGGTACGTGTTACATAGGGAAAGTAATGCCAGGTATTAAAATTTACAATGACACCGTGGAAGCAGAGATAGAGGCCACAGTACATCTTAGATTTAAAAGGAGTTTGTTCACTATTAGTGACATGTGGTGGGCTTTAATTCCGGAATGGACAGGATGGGGTATAGAGATGATGATCAGACTGAATAATTTCTCCACCTTGATAGATACAATGCTCAATGAAACCATGCAAGCGGTAAACCTAGGTAATCTAGAACTGAGACAGGTAAGAAAGATGGTATTGCAGAACCAGATGGCCTTAGATTATCTATTGGCCAGTCAAGGTGGGTATTGTACCTTTATCGGAGATGATTGTTGTACCTGGATAGATGATGATAGCGATGCGGTAGAGGCGCATGTAGAAAAAGTAAGAGAATTGTAAAATAGAGCAAGAGATATTGGAAAGGATAGGTGGAACCCTTTCCAAGGTATGAGTGGAATCTTTGGAAGTATTGGAAATTGGTTTTATGGAATACTGAAGTCTATTGGTATGTATTTACTGATGGGTCTTATGCTAATATTCATAGTTTATACTTCTATTAAGCTAGCATAATGCTTAGTAAAAGGAAAAAGCAGTAAAAGATATTATTAATGCATGGATATTGGCTTGCTAACTCTAGTTTGTTTGCTTTACAGAAAATCCTGATTGGCACTCCATCTGATGATGAGGGACTCTTCCGGGAAAGGATGTGAATTCGAGTATTTAGGGGATGGAGACAGCTTAGAAGATCTGAAACTCCCCCAGACAACTCGCCGGTTTGGGAAAGTACCTGAGGAAAGAATTCACTATCACCTTTCCTTGAGGACCCAGCCCAATTTTATTCAGATGAAGATGTTAAAAGGGGGGAATTGATAGGGTTAAACAGTAAAGCTTTTAACCTGACTGAAATTAACATTAACACTTTTGAATAAACAAGCATCTGGTGATTTTCTGAAGAATGTCTATTATGTGTGAACACCACTTCTTCTCTTCAAGGTTTTAGCCTTCACAGCATTATTAGCCAAAATACAGCTTGTGACGCCATAACTCATATCATCCCAAGAAATGTTTTCATATTTTGTACTTTTCCCAGGTCATGACCTGGAGAGTGTCAGACAAACAATAAAATTACAAGAAAAAGTCTGACACTCCCTATGGGGTATATACTGGGAAAGGGGTGTGTCAGATGACCAATGAAAATGCTTGAATTTGTATCTGTATATGTGTGGCAACACCCACCCATATCATTGTATATTAGCAACTGAAAATAAACAAAGGGGCGCATTTGCTCCAGATGCCCTTTGAGTCTTTACTACACAGCGGTCTCTCTGTGTCTTATTCACTCTTAGAATGATTTGGACTCTGACAACAGAAGTAGAAGCTGTGCCCACTTGGGGTACGAACTTAACACAGGTGTGAGGAAATCAGGCCCCATCCATGTGCCATTACGGGGCCCTATCAGGTGTGAGGAAATCAGGCCCCATCCATGTGCCATTACAGGGGCCCCATCAGATGTGAGGAAACGGGGCCCCAATCCATGTGCCATTACAGGGGCCCCATCAGGTGTGAGGAAATCAGGCCCCATCCATGTGCCATTACAGGGGCCCCATCAGGTGTGGGGAAATGCCCCCCATCCATGTGCCATTACAGGGGCCCCATCAGGTGTGGGGAAATGCCGCCCATCCATGTGCCATTACAGGGGCCCCATCAGGTGTGAGGAAATCAGGCCCCATCCATGTGCCATTACAGGGGCCCTATCAGGTGTGAGGAAATCGGGCCCCATCCATGTGCCATTACAGGGGCCCCACCAGGTGTGAGGAAATCAGGCCCCATCCATGTGCCATTACAGGGGCCCTATCAGGTGTGAGGAAATCGGGCCCCATCCATGTGCCATTACAGGGGCCCCACCAGGTGTGAGGAAATCAGGCCCCCATTCATGTGCCATTACAGGGGCCCCATCAGGTGTGAGGAAATGCCCCCCATCCATGTGCCATTGCAGGCGCCCCATCGGGTGTGAGGAAATCAGGCCCCATCAATGTGCCATTACAGGGGCCCCATCAGGTGTGAGGAAATCAGGCCCCATCCATGTGCCATTACAGGGGCCCCATCAGGTGTGAGGAAATCAGGCCCCATCCATGTGCCATTACAGGGGCCCCATCAGGTGTGAGGAAATCGGGCTCCCATCCATGTGCCATTGCAGGGGCCCAATCAGATGTGAGGAAACGGGGCCCCCATCCATGTGCCATTACAGGGGCCCCATCAGATGTGAGGAAACGGGGCCCCAATCCATGTGCCATTACAGGGGCCCCATCAGGTGTGAGGAAATCAGGCCCCATCCATGTGCCATTACAGGGGCCCCGTCAGGTGTGGGGAAATGCCCCCCATCCATGTGCCATTACAGGGGCCCCATCAGGTGTGAGGAAATGCCCCCCATCCATGTGCCATTACAGGGGCCCCATCAGGTGTGAGGAAATGCCCCCCATCCATGTGCCATTACAGGGGCCCTATCAGGTGTGAGGAAATCAGGCCCCCATCCATGTGCCATTACAGGGGCCCCATCAGGTGTGAGGAAATCAGGCCCCATCCATGTGTCATTACAGGGGCCCCATCAGGTGTGAGGAAATCAGGCCCCATCCATGTGTCATTACAGGGGCCCCATCAGGTGTGAGGAAATCAGGCCCCATCCATGTGCCATTACAGGGGCCCCATCAGGTGTGAGGAAATCATCCCCATCCATGTGCCATTACAGGGGCCCCATCAGGTGTGAGGAAATCTGGCCCACATCCATGTGTCATTACAGGGGCCCCATCAGGTGTGAGGAAATCTGGCCCACATCCATGTGTCATTACAGGGGCCCCATCAGGTGTGAGGAAATCAGGCCCCATCCATGTGTCATTACAGGGGCCCCATCAGGTGTGAGGAAATCAGGCCCCCATCCATGTGCCATTACAGGGGCCCCATCAGGTGTGAGGAAATCAGGCCCCCATCCATGTGCCATTACAGGGGCCCCATCAGATGTGAGGAAATCATCCCCATCCATGTGCCATTACAGGGGCCCCATCAGGTGTGAGGGGATCATCCCCCATCCATGTGTCATTATAGGGGCCCCATCAGGTGTAAATATATCGGGCCCCCATCCATGTGCCCTTACAGGGGCCCCATCAGGTGTGAGGAAATGTACCCCATCCATGTGCCCTTACAGGGGCCCCATCAGGTGTGAGGAAATGCCCCCCATCCATGTGCCCTTACAGGGGCCCCATCAGGTGTGAGGAAATGCCCCCCATCCATGTGCCATTGCAGGGGCCCCATCGGGTGTGAGGAAATCAGGCCCCATCAATGTGCTATTACAGGGGCCCCATCAGGTGTGAGGAAATCAGGCCCCATCCATGTGCCATTACAGGGGCCCCATCAGGTGTGAGGAAATCAGGCCCCATCCATGTGCCATTACAGGGGCCCCATCAGGTGTGAGGAAATCGGGCTCCCATCCATGTGCCATTGCAGGGGCCCAATCAGATGTGAGGAAACGGGGCCCCCATCCATGTGCCATTACAGGGGCCCCATCAGATGTGAGGAAACGGGGCCCCAATCCATGTTCCATTACAGAGGCCCCATCAGGTGTGAGGAAATCAGGCCCCATCCATGTGCCATTACAGGGGCCCCATCAGGTGTGGGGAAATGCCCCCCATCCATGTGCCATTACAGGGGCCCCATCAGGTGTGAGGAAATGCCCCCCATCCATGTGCCATTACAGGGGCCCCATCAGGTGTGAGGAAATGCCCCCCATCCATGTGCCATTACAGGGGCCCCATCAGGTATGAGGAAATGCCCCCCATCCATGTGCCATTACAGGGGCCCTATCAGGTGTGAGGAAATCAGGCCCCCATCCATGTGCCATTACAGGGGCCCCATCAGGTGTGAGGAAATCAGGCCCCCATCCATGTGTCATTACAGGGGCCCCATCAGGTGTGAGGAAATCAGGCCCCATCCATGTGCCATTACAGGGGCCCCATCAGGTGTGAGGAAATCATCCCCATCCATGTGCCATTACAGGGGCCCCATCAGGTGTGAGGAAATCAGGCCCCCATCCATGTGTCATTACAGGGGCCCCATCAGGTGTGAGGAAATCTGGCCCCCATCCATGTGCCATTACAGGGGCCCCATCAGGTGTGAGGAAATCAGGCCCCATCCATGTGTCATTACAGGGGCCCCATCAGGTGTGAGGAAATCAGGCCCCCATCCATGTGCCATTACAGGGGCCCCATCAGGTGTGAGGAAATCAGGCCCCCATCCATGTGCCATTACAGGGGCCCCATCAGGTGTGAGGAAATCAGGCCCCATCCATGTGCCATTACAGGGGCCCCATCAGGTGTGAGGAAATCATCCCCATCCATGTGCCATTACAGGGGCCCCATCAGGTGTGAGGGGATCATCCCCCATCCATGTGTCATTATAGGGGCCCCATCAGGTGTAAATATATCGGGCCCCCATCCATGTGCCCTTACAGTGGCCCCATCAGGTGTGAGGAAATGTACCCCATCCATGTGCCCTTACAGGGGCCCCATCAGGTGTGAGGAAATGCCCCCCATCCATGTGCCCTTACAGGGGCCCCATCAGGTGTGAGGAAATGCCCCCCATCCATGTGCCCTTACAGGGGCCCCATCAGGTGTGAGGAAATGCCCCCCATCCATGTGCCCTTACAGGGGCCCCATCAGGTGTGAGGAAATGCCCCCCATCCATGTGCCATTACAGGGGCCCCATCATGTGTGAGGAAATAAGGCCCCATCCATGTGCCATTACAGGGGCCCTATCAGGTGTGAGGAAACCAGGCCCCATCCATGTGCCATTACAGGGGCCCCATCAGGTGTGAGGAAATCATCCCCATCCATGTGCCATTACAGGGGCCCCATCAGGTGTGAGCAAATCATCCCCATCCATGTGCCATTACAGGGGCCCCATCAGGTGTGAGGAAATCAGGCCCCCATCCATGTGCCATTACAGGGGCCCCATCAGGTGTGAGGAAATCAGGCCCCCATCCATGTGCCATTACAGGGACCCCATCAGTTGTGAGGAAATCATCCCCATCCATGTGCCATTACAGGGGCCCCATCAGGTGTGGGGAAATCAGCCCCCCATCCATGTGCCATTACAGGGGCCCCATCAGGTGTGAGGAAATCAGGCCCCATCCATGTACCATTACAGGGGCCCCATCAGTTGTGAGGAAATCATCCCCATCCATGTGCCATTACAGGGGCCCCATCAGGTGTGGGGAAATCAGCCCCCCATCCAGGTGCCATTACAGGGGCCCTATCAGGTGTGAGGAAATCAGGCCCCATCCATGTGCCATTACAGGGGCCCCATCAGGTGTGAGGAAATCAGGCCCCATCCATGTGCCATTACAGGGGCCCCATCAGGTGTGAGGAAATGTCCCCCATCCATGTGCCATTACAGGGGCCCCATCAGGTGTGAGGAAATGTCCCCCATCCATGTGCCATTACAGGGGCCCCATCAGGTGTGAGGATATCAGGCCCCATCCATGTGCCATTACAGGGGCCCCATCATGTGTGAGGAAATAAGGCCCCATCCATGTGCCATTACAGGGGCCCTATCAGGTGTGAGGAAACCAGGCCCCATCCATGTGCCATTACAGGGGCCCCATCAGGTGTGAGGAAATCATCCCCATCCATGTGCCATTACAGGGGCCCCATCAGGTGTGAGCAAATCATCCCCATCCATGTGCCATTACAGGGGCCCCATCAGGTGTGAGGAAATCAGGCCCCCATCCATGTGCCATTACAGGGGCCCCATCAGGTGTGAGGAAATCAGGCCCCATCCATGTGCCATTACAGGGACCCCATCAGTTGTGAGGAAATCATCCCCATCCATGTGCCATTACAGGGGCCCCATCAGGTGTGGGGAAATCAGCCCCCCATCCATGTGCCATTACAGGGGCCCCATCAGGTGTGAGGAAATCAGGCCCCATCCATGTACCATTACAGGGGCCCCATCAGTTGTGAGGAAATCATCCCCATCCAAGTGCCATTACAGGGGCCCAATCAGGTGTGGGGAAATCAGCCCCCCATCCAGGTGCCATTACAGGGGCCCTATCAGGTGTGAGGAAATCAGGCCCCATCCATGTGCCATTACAGGGGCCCCATCAGGTGTGAGGAAATCAGGACCCCATCCTTGTGCCAATACAGGGGCCCCATCGGGTGTGAGGAAATGCCCCCCATCCATGTGCCATTACAGGGGCCCCATCAGGTGTGAGGAAATGCCCCCCATCCATGTGCCATTACAGGGGCCCCATCAGGTGTGAGGAAATCAGGCCCCATCCATGTGCCATTACAGGGGCCCCATCAGGTGTGAGGAAATGCCCCCCATCCATGTGCTATTACAGGGGCCCCATCAGGTGTGAGGAAATCAGGCCCCCATCCATGTGCCATTACAGGGGCCCCATCAGGTGTGAGGAAATCAGGCCCCCATCCATGTGCCATTACAGGGGCCCCATCAGGTGTGAGGAAATCAGGCCCCATCCATGTGCCATTACAGGGGCCCCATCAGTTGTGAGGAAATCAGGACCCCATCCTTGTGCCAATACAGGGGCCCCATCGGGTGTGAGGAAATGCCCCCCATCCATGTGCCATTACAGGGGCCCCATCAGGTGTGAGGAAATGCCCCCCATCCATGTGCCATTACAGGGGCCCCATCAGGTGTGAGGAAATCAGGCCCCATCCATGTGCCATTACAGGGGCCCCATCAGGTGTGAGGAAATCAGGCCCCATCCATATGCCATTACAGAGGCCCCATCAGGTGTGAGGAAATCAGGCCCCATCCATGTGCCATTACAGGGGGCCCCATCAGGTGTGAGGAAATCAGGCCCCATCCATGTGCCATTACAGGGGCCCCATAAGGTGTGAGGAAATCAGGCCCCATCCATGTGCCATTACAGGGGCCCCATCAGGTGTGAGGAAATGCCCCCCATCCATGTGCTATTACAGGGGCCCCATCAGGTGTGAGGAAATCAGGCCCCCATCCATGTGCCATTACAGGGGCCCCATCAGGTGTGAGGAAATCAGGCCCCCATCCATGTGCCATTACAGGGGCCCCATCAGGTGTGAGGAAATCAGGCCCCATCCATGTGCCATTACAGGGGCCCCATCAGGTGTGAGGAGATCATCCCCATCCATGTGCCATTACAGGGGCCCCATCAGGTGTGAGGAAATCAGGCCCCATCCATGTGCCATTACAGGGGCCCCATCAGGTGTGAGGAAATGCCCCCCCATCCATGTGTCATTACAGGGGCCCCATCAGGTGTGAGGAAATGCCCCCCATCCATGTGCCATTACAGGGGCCCCATCAGGTGTGAGGAAATCAGGCCCCATCCATGTGCCATTACAGGGGCCCCATCAGTTGTGAGGAAATGTCCCCCATCCATGTGCCATTACAGGGGCCCCATTAGTTGTGAGGAAATCATCCCCATCCATGTGTCATTACAGGGGCCCCATCAGTTGTGAGGAAATCAGGCCCCCATCCATGTGCCATTACAGGGGCCCCATCAGGTGTGAGGAAATCAGGCCCTTATTCACTCCATTGAAAAGAGCCATCGTGCCCACTTTAATGCCAGTTTTATAGCCATAACTCAACTGTATGCCATGCAGGGGGTCCCCCTCTGTCAGTTGGCACCATGACTTCAGTGGCCCAAAGCCATTTAACCTCTTCAAATCATATTCCTTATTGCCCATTTAGATGCCCATTTTGTGCCAGCTTAGTTCAGGATTTGTGGCAGTTTTAATGTAATATTGGTCAGAACTCTCTATAGAATACCTGGCATCATTTATGGACATTTTCCTCTCAAGGAAGGCGGGAAAAAAGCATAAACATGAATAAGAAACAGGCGAAAAAGAAACCAACTTCAGCATCGTCATGCCCCCTTCCTGCTGTCCCCCATGCTCTCACCATGCCCCCTTCCTGCTGCCCCCCATGCTCTCACCATGCCCCCTTCCTGCTGCCCCCCATGCTCTCACCATGCCCCCTTCCTGCTGTCCACCATGCTCTCACCATGCCCCCTTCCTGCTGTCCACCATGCTCTCACCATGCCCCCTTCCTGCTGTCCACCATGCTCTCACCATGCCCCCTTCCTGCTGCCCCCCATGCTCTCACCATGCCCCCTTCCTGCTGTCCACCATGCTCTCACCATGCCCCCTTCCTGCTGCCCCCCATGCTCTCACCATGCCCCCTTCCTGCTGTCCACATGCTCTCACCATGCCCCCTTCCTGCTGTCCCCCATGCTCTCACCATGCCCCCTTCCTGCTGCCCACCATGCTCTCACCATGCCCCCTTCCTGCTGCCCCCCATGCTCTCACCATGCCCCCTTCCTGCTGTCCACATGCTCTCACCATGCCCCCTTCCTGCTGTTCACCATGCTCTCACCATGCCCCCTTCCTGCTGCCCACCATGCTCTCACCATGCCCCCTTCCTGCTGTCCACATGCTCTCACCATGCCCCCTTCCTGCTGTTCACCATGCTCTCACCATGCCCCCTTCCTGCTGCCCACCATGCTCTCACCATGCCCCCTTCCTGCTGTCCACATGCTCTCACCATGCCCACTTCCTGCTGTCCACCATGCTCTCACCATGCCCCCTTCCTGCTGTCCCCCATGCTCTCACCATGCCCCTTCCTGCTGTCTACCATGCTCTCACCATGCCCCCTGCCTGCTGCCCACCATGTCCCCTTACTGCTGTCCACTATGCTCTCACCATGCCCCCTTCCTGCTGCCCACCATGCTCTCACCATGCCCCCTTCCTGCTGCCCACCATGTCCCCTTACTGCTGTCCACTATGCTCTCACCATGCCCCCTTCCTGCTGCCCACCATGCTCTCACCATGCCCCCTTCCTGCTGCCCACCATGCCCCCTTCCTGCTGCCCACCATGTCCCCTTACTGCTGTCCACCATGCTCTCACCATGCCCCCTTCCTGCTGTCCCCATACTCTCACCATGCCCCCTTCCTGTTGTGCACCATGCTCTCACCATGCCCCCTTCCTGCTGTGCACCATGCTCTCACCATGCCCCCTTCCTGCTGTCCACCATGCTCTCACCATGCCCCCTTCCTGCTGTCCCCCATGATCTCACCATGCCCCCTTCCTGCTGTCCACATGCTCTCACCATGTCCCCCTACTGCTGCCCACTATGCTCTCACAATGCCCCCTTCCTGTTGTGCACCATGCTCTCACCATGCCCCCTTCCTGCTGTCCACCATGCTCTCACCATGCCCCCTTCCTGCTGTCCACCATGCTCTCACCATGTCCCCTTCCTGCTGTCCACCATGCTCTCACCATGCCCCCTTCCTGCTGTCCACATGCTCTCACCATGTCCCCCTACTGCTGCCCACTATGCTCTCACCATGCCCCCTTCCTGCTGTGCACCATGCTCTCACCATGCCCCCTTCGTGTTGTGCACCATGCTCTCACCATGCCCCCTTCCTGCTGTGCACCATGCTCTCACCATGCCCCCTTCCTGCTGCCCACCATGCTCTCACCATGCCCCCTTCCTGCTGTGCACCATGCTCTCACCATGCCCCCTTCCTGCTGTCCACATGCTCTCACCATGCCCCCTTCCTGCTGTCCACCATGCTCTCACCATGCCCCCTTCCTGCTGTCCACCATGCTCTCACCGTGCCCCCTTCCTGCTGCCCACCATGCCCCCTTCCTGCTGTGCACCATGCTCTCACCATGCCCCCTTCCTGCTGCCCACCATGCTCTCACCATGCCCCCTTCCTGCTGTGCACCATGCTCTCACCATGCCCCCTTCCTGCTGTCCACATGCTCTCACCATGCCCCCTTCCTGCTGTCCACCATGCTCTCACCATGCCCCCTTCCTGCTGTCCACATGCTCTCACCATGCCCCCTTCCTGCTGCCCACCATGCTCTCACCATGCCCCCTTCCTGCTGTGCACCATGCTCTCACCATGCCCCCTTCCTGCTGTCCACATGCTCTCACCATGCCCCCTTCCTGCTGTCCACCATGCTCTCACCATGCCCCCTTCCTGCTGTGCACCATGCTCTCACCATGCCCCCTTCCTGCTGTCCACATGCTCTCACCATGCCCCCTTCCTGCTGCCCACCATGCTCTCACCATGCCCCCTTCCTGCTGTGCACCATGCTCTCACCATGCCCCCTTCCTGCTGTCCACCATGCTCTCACCATGCCCCCTTCCTGCTGTCCACCATGCTCTCACCATGCCCCCTTCCTGCTGTCCACATGCTCTCACCATGCCCCCTTCCTGCTGCCCCCCATGCTCTCACCATGCCCCCTTCCTGCTGTCCACCATGCTCTCACCATGCCTCCTTCCTGCTGCCCACCATGCTCTCACCATGCCCCCTTCCTGCTGTCCACCATGCTCTCACCATGCCCCCTTCCTGCTGCCCACTATGCTCTCACCATGCCCCCTTCCTGCTGTGCACCATGCTCTCACCATGCCCCCTTCCTGCTGTCCACATGCTCTCACCATGCCCCCTTCCTGCTGCCCACCATGCTCTCACCATGCCCCCTTCCTGCTGGGCACCATGCTCTCACCATGCCCCCTTCCTGCTGCCCACCATGCTCTCACCATGCCCCCTTCCTGCTGTGCACCATGCTCTCACCATGCCCCCTTCCTGCTGTCCACCATGCTCTCACCATGCCCCCTTCCTGCTGCCCACCATGCTCTCACCATGCCCCCTTCCTGCTGGGCACCATGCTCTCACCATGCCCCCTTCCTGCTGCCCACCATGCTCTCACCATGCCCCCTTCCTGCTGTGCACCATGCTCTCACCATGCCCCCTTCCTGCTGCCCACCATGCTCTCACCATGCCCCCTTCCTGTTGTGCACCATGCTCTCACCATGCCCCCTTCCTGCTGTCCACATGCTCACACTTTGCCCCCAGCTGATCTGAGCTCTCCTTCCAGACTGCCAGAAGCCAAGGGCTTCTCTGATTGGCTGGGAAATGATCACACCAGAACTTTTGAAGTGGACCAAAACCCTGCTTTATCAGCCCGGGAATCTTATAGATCCCTTCCCTGGGGGGCATCCAAAATCGCCCATAAACTCACCTTCTTTCCCAGTTCAATGGCGCATGCACGAGCTGCGGCCACATGCCTGCTATCCCTCTAGCAGGGTGCGTGCCTGTGTCGGCCATTTGTGAATGGCCAGCGTGGGCGCGCTCCCTGTTAGAGGGAAGCGCGAGATGCAGCCACCAGCGCACTCGGAGCCGCTGAGCTTAGACGTCGCTTAGACGCCCATAGCTCAGCCGCCCTTCACAATATTTTTAGTTTCTCATGTGGCCCCATGGAAAATATAATTGCCCACCCCTGCTTTAGTGTAAATCTTAAGCTCTTTTTTTCAATGACTTAAAATGATGAGATGGCCATAAGTGAAGTGGCAGAGTGAAAGTAGCAGCCATTCTCACATGCAGCACACATGCACAGCCTGTCTCCAAAATGCACTCATGGTCACTTCAGTTCCACTTTTATGTATATGGCAGGCTTTCTATATTTCACACCACTAATGCCAGCCAAAGTTTAAATAACGTAAAATAGAAAGTGGTGATGAGGATGCGTCCGCTCACTACTGCTGAGCTCTGCATGTGCGGATTACTAAGGTGCATGAAATATGAAGAGAAGTGGCGCATGTGCTGTGGGAGCAGTGAGCAGCTATAACCTAGCGTGATACGCAGAATTGGGATGCCACCCCAGGGACAGGACCAAAAAGGAGGGCATGCAGACCATGAAGACCAGGGATGCAGGGGATGCAGCAGCGCATGCTCATCATTGGAAGCAATCAGAGCGATTTGTCAAAATGCAAAAAGCCAAGAGCGCGCTGATTGAACGAGGGGCCGGGCAGGCGCCGTATGACTGGGGAAGGGTAAAGCGTATCGGGCGACCCCGGGGGGTTTTACAAAGCGGGGCTCCCCAGATCAGGGTGCCCGAGGGGCAAGGGCCAATACCCAGCATAGTCTAAATCCTGGGTCTTGGTCCACTTTAAAATCAACATGACCAATATATGTAAAGCAGTATAAGTCTATTAAAGGGGACCAAAACTCTTTGTTTTTACCCTGCTGGGTTTTGGTCTGCTTCACAAGGGCATGTTGATTTGGGATGCCCCTGCATGTCAAATCTTACCTCATTCCATGCTCCCACGGCACACGTGCTCAGACTTTTCTCCATTCAGAATAGATTGCCATGCATATTAATGCAGTCTCTTCCGAATGATTGCCTGGTGGCTGTGCACGCACCTGCCGCCCATTCACTTATGCCTGGCAGGGGTTTGACTTTGGAGTTAGGGACAGCTTTTACCCCGCCCTGAAGTTTTTCAGACGCTAAGGCCGGGAGGACAGGAGAAACCGACCAGCCTAACGTCTATAACAATTGGGATGCCCCACTGCGTCAAATCCCCTGGATCGTCCGATTTACTTCCCTCTTCCTGGAGCCACCACTGCGGCGTGACTGTATCTCCAGCATTCCTGTATCTGGGGCGCACACCCGCCAGGCTTTTCTGAATGGCATGTCACCAGCTAGAGGTGAGCAGGGATGTGGCCGGCAGTGTTTGTTCCATTCACATCTCCTTGTTGTACTGACATCAGTGTGGCAAAGGAAATGTGAATGGAACGAGCACTGATGATTGGCTGAGTGACCCACATGGGAACAAGGAAGAGGCGCTATTTTTTTCGGGGGGGGGGGGGGGCGATTTGTGGGATACACACGGTGAGGCATCCCAAATCGAGATTCCCTGCCAGAGAGGAACAAAACCCAAGAAAGTGAAGGTTTTGTTCCCCCTTAAAGTGCCCCTATACTCAGAGGGAAGTATATGTGGTCACCCTCTATCCCCTGCCCAGGGCCAGATTTATCAGATTTTTATAGTTTCATGTTTCATAGTTTCATTTCATTATCAGATTTGTGCTTTTTTTGGCATCATCTTGAGAAAGGAAGCTCCATTAATCTCTGTTGTTTCACTTGTCTAGCTGCATTCAATTAAATGAAAAGTGAATGAGTCTTGAAAGGGCCCCATTTAATGTTCACACCAGGGCCCAGTCACACCACTGGCCATAGTCCCTGTTAAAGTGGACCAAAAGCCAGTTTTGCTGCTCCCCTGGTTTTGCTTAAAGCCGTCAAAAACAGGGATTTTGTCTTCTGGGGTTTTGTACAGATCAAAATTGTAATGTGCTTATCTGAGGGGAGGGACAAAACGGCTCCAGGGCTGGCTCTGTCATTTATTAACCTCCTACAAACATCCATTGTTTAAAAAGTGTTGTGATAGGAGCCCCCCCCCCCCCCTTACAGGTATAAAAGTCTGCTCTCAAAATGTACTTGATAACAAACATATCTGCTGATATCCTTTACTGGAAGACACGTTTTCTTTTATTCCTATCAACATCCTTCAGATTTCTGCTCCTGGAAGTTTGGAACATTAATCGACTTCTGGAAGAAGATGTCATCCGCCACAAGAGAGTAAGTTTTCTAATTTCTAATATATTTATGTTGTCATGGCTATATATATAAAAATCTCTCTATCTATCTATATATATATATATATATATATATATATTCTTATCAGAAAGGGCCAGAATGGTAATTTTTCAGTATAATATATTTAGGTTGCCATAGCTATATATATATATATATATATATATATATATATATATATCTATATATATATATATATTTAAATTCTATATATATCATCAGAAAGGGCCATAATGGTAATTTTTCAGTATAATATATTTATGTTGTCATGGATATATATAAATATCTCTCTATCTATATACCTATTTATTTATTTATATATATATATATATATATATATATATATATATATATTCTTATCAGAAAGGGCCAGAATGGTAATTTTTCAGTATAATATATTTAGGTTGCCATGGATATATATATATATATATATATATATATATATATATATATATATATATATTTAAATTCTATATATATCATCAGAAAGGGCCATAATGGTAATTTTTCAATATCATATATTTATGTTGTCATGGATATATATATATATATATATATATATATATATATATATATATATATCATCAGAAAGGGCCAGAATGTTGTCATACTAGGAAAGTCCCATGCATTTGGGCTTATCATGCAATTTTAATCCATACAATAAGAAGAATAATGCAGACAAACTACATGAGGTGGTGGCGCCAAAATATTTGGGTAAACAGACCATATAGTTACAGAGGGAAAGAGACCAGAATGGGATGTGTAGTCCCGTGGACAGTAAAGCTATAGCTTCCGGAACTTGACCCCCATGTAAGTGGGCTGGTGGTAATCCCCATAGTCTATTCCACTGATGGGGGACAGCTCTGTATTCTCTGAAAGTTTCAGGCTCCTAGCTTGTAGGGTGCCTGAGAAACAGGCCTTCAAATATGCTCAACCCAGATAGGAAAAACCCATTCATTCATTTTGGGTCTTATTCTTATTGATTCAAATCAGAATGAAGAATAAAGAAGGAAAGTTTCCTAAAGTGGACCAACACCCAGGTGGATCTATAAGATTCCAGGACTGATCTGATCACACCCAGCGGGGCATCCCAAATCAGGATTCCCCGCTATGTGAAACCCCAGATATCCCGATAAAACTCACCTCACCCCGCTCCTACGTTGCATGCATGGCCGCCCATCCAATCAGCACGCTCGGAGCTGCTGAGGTATACACATCAAAGTGACGTCTTATCTCAGCGGCTCCGAGCAAGCTGGCGGCCACATCTCGCGCTTCCCTCTAACAGGGAGCGCGCCCGCGCCAGCTATTCACAAATGGGCCCGCGCATGCGCCGGTGGACCAGGATTCAGGTAAGGTTTGCGGGTGTCCTGGGGGTTTCACACAATGGGGTATCCCGGTTTTGGATGCCCCGCTGGGAGGATTGGATCCTGCAGGGTGTTGGTGCACTTTGAGCACCACCTAGTGGCCATGTGCTGTGCAAGCCCCAGACCAAGGTGGGTACATGGAGACTTGTCATAGGAGCTTACACTCCATTGGGCTATAAGGAACAGGGGCAAACGTATGGGGTGGGTGGCTTTCATTGTCCTTGCCTAAAATAGAAAGGATTAACTTACCTCACTTTCCAGATAATGACGTCACAACCTCAACTGGCCACTGTGTAAAATAATGAAAATGATGCTTTTGTGGGGTGAAATAATCTGCCTAGAGTAGCTGTGTGTCATGGTTATAATTTGTATTTGCATTGATATTGATCGTCCCCCCAACCAAGTCTTCATGAAATGTAATGTGGGTACATGGGGTGCTTGGCAGAGGAGCTTGCACTCCAACAGGCTATAAGGTAGGATACAGAAAGCATAAGAGCTTACACTCTACTAGGCTATAAAAGAGGATAGAGAAGAGCTTACACTCTACTAGGCTATAAATATGATAGCAAACACTATGCACTTCACTGACACAGCCCCCATTTTCTATTGGAGGATTAGATTGGGGGAAGGGGTGATGACAATGAGGTTGTATGGGGCCCAAATATTACTACTGACAGCCCTGGGGCCCTGTATATCATTTAAGTGTTTGACGTCCAATTTCATAAACCCAAGACCGTTTTGTATTTATGGGCCAAAGCAAATTGACAAGAGTCATAAGAAAGGGGCACAACTCCACAAATACCATAAAATAATATTATTTTATTAAATGTTACACTATAGCAAAAATAAAAACGCACATGTAACACAAAGACACTGTTATTATCAATTCATCCACTATTCCTGTGATGCTAAAATCCTAGATAAGAAGGCGATATTCAGCAAGTAAATCAGGGGATGAGACCCCCAATGCAAAGCCAATTCTACCCACTTCTACTTTGTCTTTCCAGTGATTGGGAAGGAGCTCAGCTCCCTTATACAGCCCTCTGCACTAACAGCACTTCTGTGTATTGGCTTTGCATTGGGGGTCTCATCCCCGGCTTTACTTGCTGAATATCGCCTTCTTATCCAGCATTTGCAACTTAAGATTTGATTGATTGCACAGCTTTATGGTCTTGATGAATTATTTGTAGGAATTACCTTTTTATATTTGTATTTTTTGCACAAAGTGGAGGAATTGAACACTCACTTGAGTAATTAGAAATATATAAAAAATATATATTCTTGAGCTATTTGTGGAGCTATTTAATACTGACTTCTATTTGTACTTTTTGATACCCTGTGGTCTTCTATAATATGGATTGCTAAGTATTTTAGCATCACAGGAATAGTGGAGGAATTTATTTTACCAGTGTCCTTGTGTTGCATGTGTGTTTTTATAGTGTAACATTTAAAAAAATATTATTTTATGGTATTTGTGGAGTTGTGCCCCTTTCTTATGACCCTTGTCCATTTAGTTTGGCCAATGTTCTAGTAGCTTGACGGGTCATGCAGCACGCTCAGTTATCAATATAAAAAGCTGTGCCTACTATTTTGGATAAGTAGTACATTTTTGTATTTATTTATCTTTTTATTTTTCAGGGAAAACATGTTTCCCCTGACCTGTCCTTGCTGCCACAGCCCACACACAGCCCTCTACAGACACCTCAAGAGGAAATGCATGCGTCTGTGCAGCGCCGAGGCAATCAGAGCGGCCGTGGACTCGGCTAGAAAACGCCTTCTGAAGATTGCAAGGAGGGGCATTATCATCAGTTATGAGGAAGTCCAGTCTCTCGAATCCTCGGAACAATTCATCTGTTTCTTAGAAGGCCGAGGTTATACGGTGCACGGCAAGCCGACTGCTGCAAGGTAGGGTTTCCGGTCTGTTTGCCCAAGTCTCTATAATTGTCCGGCCATGATGCTTACAGGGATTTTTCTGCCTAACAGGACTGAAATGCCATCCAGGGCTGCGAGGGCTGGGGTTAGTCAAACCCCAGCAGAGGGACCCTCTGTGTCTTTGCCGGTGACCACAGGGGCGAGTGACCACCAAATGGAGAGACCCCCTGAGCCTGCAAGCATGCCAATGATGCAAACAATGGTGGATAGTCCTTTATTTTCTATTCACGTCACTGTGCCCAGGTAACCATTACAATGTAAATACTTATGCTTTATAATACCTTGACATGTGCTATCCTTTCTCCTGTGACTGAACCTATATGGATCTCTATGTACATTACAGCGGCACTACTGGACCAGTTTTATTATATCCTGGACATCCGATGGTGGCCCCACAGCCCTCTGTGCAGAGGTTGGTATTTTCTCTGCCCAGGTGTAATAAAATCTGCAGGGATGACACTAATGTGCCGATTTCTGTCTTGCAGAAGTGGAATGCCCTCAGAGAATGTGTGCACTGGCATGGGCGGACATGTCTGTAGGTGCCCTCGCCAGGCGACGGTTGTCCCACAGCCCCCTGCAGCAAGGTTGGTCTTTGCTTCGTCTGCCTATGTTTCATAAAGCTGCAGGTATGATGCTAACCTTGCGTTTTCTCTCTTACAGAAATGAAACACCTGTGACCGCTGGTGCCCCCGTGGACCCTGAGCTGGAGACGGCACATGCACCAGCGCACCTTGGCGAGAGAAGAGCAGCGCCTGAGCACAAGGAGGAGGAGGGCATCGATCTGGATGACGGGACCTTTGACTCAGACACAGAGAGGTATAGTTCTCAAGCAGTCTTTAATGAGGATCAAAACATACCCTGGAGTCTTTGAGACTGATCGGGGCGTGCCCCACTGTGTGAAACCCCCAGGACACCCGAAAACGTACCTTCATTCCCAGTCCAAGGACGCGAGCACGACCCGCTGCCGCATCCCCGCTATCCCTCTAGCAGGAAGCATGCCCACAGCAGGGATTTGTGATTGGCCGGCGCGGGCACGCTCCCTGTTAGAGGGAAGCGATGGGTACGGCCGCCAGCGCACTCGGAACCGAAGGCTTAGATGAGGTGATGTTGGTGGCTCTGAGCGCCGTAGAACTGGTAGGATGAGTGGCCGTGTACGCGCCGTAGGACCGGTAAGAGGTGAGTTGGCATTGCCAATCTGGGGTGTTATACACAGATCGGGGGGCCCTGGGAGACCAAAACCCAGGACTTTGACTATCCCCCACTTTAACGTTTATTTATTTTACTTATTTTTTTTTTTTTAAGATTAAGAATATCCCAGGAAAGGAGGGAAATAATGATCAGGTCCAAGACGCAGCATGAAGAAAGAGGAGACTCACCCAGGTCAGTATATCACTCCATTCAGTCCTAAAATCACCAATGGGCCACTATAACCATAAGTAACCCGTATTATTCTTTTTCTTCAAAGGGTAAAACGTAGCAGAGAGTCGCCAAGAGAGAGAAACAGGCCAGATGTGACCAAAAAAAACACCGGCAGTGATTCGGCTGAGGAATCCCAAAAAATAACAGTAATTTTTTTTTTTTTTTTATCAAAAAAGTTTTCCAAGTACAGCAAGCCACAGTTGTCCCCAGATATGTCTGACCACAGCAGAGCATGCTCCATGACATGGCCCTTCTAGATCAGCCACACCAAGGTTGGAGAAATTGAGTGTGTTCCTGGAGATAGACTTTAATAACCTTGCCCCTCTTTGTTCTACCACAATCCATTTGAGTGACCCTTCCCCCATCTTCCCCTTTCTATAGTTTGCCTTATGCAGCAGAAAGGATAAGAAACCTCGCTTTAATTTTTTACTCCATGTGATGTAACAATTATAAATAAATATATATTTGTAAGTGCTGAACCTTTAACCATAAATACCTTTGATAATACATTTAATATATCTTTAAAGTTCCTGTCCAGGCAAACTCTACCCCCTCCCCCCCTTCCCGGGAACAATGTCACATGATCCATTTCAAAGCACCTCAAAATCTCCATTTATATCCAAAAGCCAAATGTATTCTAAGCAATATCACTTTCTTTGCCTATATTTCTGGCTGGTAGCTGAGCTGGGAAGGCCATGTCGTAGTGCAGCTTTATGTGTCCTGTGCATTCTCTGCTGTGGACAGAGACCGCTGTGGCTTGCCGTGCTCACTCACACTGGGAAAAAGTGTCTCTTACACCAATTCTTTTACATGCTACTAGAGAAATAATATTTAAAGGAGGGCAAACTTCTTGCTTCCTTTTTTTTTGTTGTTTGCTGTTGGGTTTATGCGCAGACCTGGGAGGAGTCACACAGCAGGGAATTCCAAATCTGGATGCCCAGGGTTTTGGTCCACTTTAAGGTCAGCCATAATCCAAATGTAGTAATCCATCTGTTTGTTCAGCAATTGGTCCTTTGCCAATCCCAGTCACAAAGTTCTTCTATCCTTCTGCCAATCCCTCTCTGGACACTGTAGGGGAACTTTAGGGTATGCCACAGATCTTCCTTTCTTACAAGCTCTCTCCTGGTTGATGTTAGCACTGTGGTCTCTCCTTTCTCCTGCTGGTTACCACCACTCCCCTCTTACATTACTTCTCACCATAACCTGCAATATTGCTTGGGGTCTCCCTTAACCCTTTCAGTGCCAAGCTCATAGTTTCTATGTGCTCGCTTCCACTCCTTTATGTGCCTGACTTTCCCTCCGCTCTACATTAAACCAAGTAAGAAAAAACACTCACCTGACCCCTCATTGGATCCAGCCGGGTCTCCTCCTCACCCTGGGGACATCTGATCCCCCACCCAGGCTGCTCCAGCTGCAGCGGGGGAGGAAAATATTTTACACCAAAAACGCACCATTAGACAGTGTGGCATTCCACTATCCCATTCCCATAGGCCATGTGGGATGCCCCCATTAGACCGATAGTGTAGCATGCCCCATCCCATTCCCAGCATACCCAGTGTGGCATCCCCCCTCCCATTCCCCATATACCCAGTGTGGCATCCCCCCTCCCATTCCCCATATACCCAGTGTGGCATCCCCCCCTCCCATTCCCCATATACCTAGTGTGGCATTCCCCCTCCTATTTCCCATATAGGCAGTGATGAAGAGAAATGAAGGATAGAAAGGGGGTCGGGGAAAGAGCAGCAATGGAGAAGACAAAGTTGGCAAAGAGAGCCGACTAGAGGAGCGTTCCCCTTTATCCCATTCAGCTCTCTTCTGCCCCCCCTTTGTCCCTTTAGTCACTTCACTTGGGGTTAGGTGAGTGTTGTGGGACAGCAACCGTGTAAAGTAGGAAAGAGATGAATGAGTAAAAGGGTGATAAACAGAGCAAGAAGAGAAACGGGGGTACAGACGGATGCAATGAGGGATAAAGAAAGGGTAAAGAGCGGAAGATGGATAAAGAGAGACAAAGGAGAGAAATGGGACAAAGAGATGAAGGAGATAAATGGGGGTTGGCAAATGGGATTGAGGAGACACATGCAAGGAGATGTGCTGCTATACCCCTGTACAAGTCACTGGTCAGACCCCATATGGAGTACTGTGTACAGTACTGGGCACCCGTGCTTAAGAAGGATATGTCACAACTGGAGCACGTTCTAAGTTAACAAAAGGAGCGTGGTGGCCTAGAGTACAATGAAAGAAACGTTAGGTTTAGTTTAGAAAAGAGACGCCTGAGGGGTGATCTAATAACTATGTATAAATATATTCAGGATCAATCCCACAATGTATTAATATCCCGGAGTGTAACCATAACCCGAGGGCATCCACTATGGTTGGAGGATAGGGGCTTTTTCCAGGAACATAGTAGGGAACTCTTCTCTGTACCAGCAGTGTGACTATGGAAGTCACTGCCAGAGGAGGTAGTTATGAAGGATACAGTAAAGACTTTCCAAAGTGGCCTGGCTGCCTTCCAGGCATGTAATAACATTTCCAGCTACGGCTACTAGACCGCTTGAAGGTGAAAAAACAGGCTAAACTCGAAGGACTAAAAGTCCTTACATACTATGTTACTATTTCGGGATGCCCCGGTATGGAAAACCCAATGCGTCAGCTGGCGCTAGACATCTTCAGTTGGATTGAGCGCGGTGCACAAGGGAGCGGACAGCAACAGCTTTACTAAGCCGCTCAAATGTTAATGCCCTGTAATCTACAAGATTTTTAATGAAAATGCTAAGGATACATTGCAATACCATGACTATGATGATCATAATGATAATGGATAATGAATATTATATATATTCACCTACATTTACTATTCTCTAATCTTCAGGAGGAAGTCGACAGAGGGAAGAAAGTTTGAAAATCGAGCCATAAGGAACGATATTCTAGATGAAGATGTTACTGTTTTATATTTGTAAATATACCTCTCTGTTATTTTCAATCAGCTTCATTTGCGGTGTAGCAGTTTACATATTTATATATTTTTTTGTTACTGAAATAAAACGTCTGTTTTTGGCAATCGGGAACATGAGCGGTCACATTCCCAGCAGTGGGCGCCCTCCAGCTCCAAGCCTACCTGAATAGCTCCCCGTTGTTTGGCCTCAGAAAGGGAGCCACCAGAGGAGGCGAGTTCAGTGGTGACTGTAGTTCACACAGCGGAGCACCATGACTTGGGAAGGCCAGCTGCCAACCTGCTCGGGTTTTGTCTGCTTTAAAATGGTTGTGTGAGCCCTTCACTCCAGCACCCCTTACAGACATGACATATCACACAGACTTTTAGATTCTTACCTGCAAACACCCCTCCAAATTCGGGGAAGGTACCTTAAGTGGCTCATGAGAAACCAGGACAGAAACAGGCCAATTTTGAATTCCAGATGTTCTGGCACTCCAAGCCTCACCCCCCATGTCACTAGCTAACTCCATTTGCAGATACAGATCATTGAAGAACCTGGTGCATCCGGGTGTTAAGGCATAATTTGCACGTGCTCACATACTGTAAGACATTCTGGTAGAAATTATTTTATCTAGGCCATTCATGGCCAATGCAAACACTTTATGTTTTAGAAAAGCATTCTCTGCCTTTTACTTGTAATTAAAGATCCCTTTCTTCCCCGTATACCGACTAACCACCGGTCTCTCTAACCAGGCTTATGATGCTTTTCTGGCACTCCAAGCCAGCCTCAAACACCCCCGGGATTATGCCATTATGTTCTGGCAATTCCATCCCCCTCTCCACCTGCCACTACTCACCTCCAGCCATGTGCTGGTGAGGTCAATTGTACAGAACTTTGCTGACTGTGATACACAATTAGCGCAACTTGAACGGTGTTCAAGTCAACAGACAATTGTGGGAACACAGATCTAGAGGTAGATGTAGCTCAAATAATAAAACCAATAAAGGACACACAGGTTGAACATCGGGACTTTGCCGTTAGCAATGTGTTTAGCATCCAATTAATGGATAAACATTGGTATGTTTTAAAGAGTGATACCACCCTGGGCCCAGTTTTGCTCGATAGACCTAGGGGTCACGCACAGAAGGGCTCCAAACTTAAAGGACCTTTTGGCCAGTAGCTTTCTTGATCCTCGTAATCCATAGCACTTATTGGATACCATTCTACATGGCTTTTACAGATGCTCTACCTCCTGTGGATGGAAGCCCCGCCCACCTATTGAGAAACCAAAAAGTCTTTATATAATACTGAATCTGGGGAAACGCATAAAGTGACAACATTCTTGTCATGCACTTCTAAATGTGTAGTATAGCTTATTTGGTCTCCTTGTAAATGGCTATATGTGGGCAGGACTACCCGCTAAATAAAATGTGCATATGCAAGCACATATACTATACTAGAAATGGAGGTGTGATGCTCAGTGTGTCTGCACGCTTTAAAGTGGACCAAAACACACTAAACCTGGGAAATACATTTGGCCAAAGCTCCTGTTGATACTCCCTTCTTAGGGTGTATAAGTAGAAATGGATACATTTTCCTGTAGGATGGCAGGCGATCATCATTGCATATGTATGGCAACAATATCATTGCCACTCATTATAGTAGAAATTAAAATTGACAAAACGTGAAGCAATTCAGGGGGTGCTAGTAAAAAACGTGGCCTGCTTTAGGACCACACATTAATCTAACCCTGCATTCATATCCTTTATGGCAGTGGTCCCCGACTCTTTCCTACAAGACCACCAATAGGCCATGTTTTTCCATCTCCACGTAGCTGCGCTAATTGCTTCATCTGTTCATCTGTGTCGAGATCTGCAAAACCTGACCTGTTAATGGGCCTTGTAAGAGAGGGTTGAGGAGCCCTTTCTGGGACTTGAATGGGTGGATAAGCACTGGAGGGGATAGAACATGGCCATGGAGGTGTCCAGAAGGAACTCTAAGAGGAACTTTCATCTGGACACTCGCCCCCATGGGTCTTAATATTGAGTTTGATCTCAGTAATTTCCCTGAAGCTTTATTTTCCCCACTCCTGCCTATTTTATTACATATATATATATATATATATATATATATTACATTCCACAGTACGCTTTGCTTGTTGCTGAAGCGTCACCTTTTATTAAGCGTCGCTGTCCATGGTGCTGGAGCTTAAGCTTTTTGTAAGCGTCGCTGTCCACGGTGCTGACAAGTGGTGGTCACTTAGACATGAGAATTTTGATGCACAGTGGTAGATAGTCATTTTTAACACTGCGCCTCTCCTCAACATTTAGATTTTCTCTGTTCATTGGTGGATATATTTGCAAGGGATTCTGGGATAAATTATATTTGGCTTGTATGCCCCATCCGGACACCTCATCTTTTAGAATATGTATAGCGATTCCTTAGTATATAATAAATATGACATATGAGAGAAACCATTTCAACAGTTTTTCTCCAAAAGAATATATATATATATGTAAATTTGCCGTCTTTGCACCCATATGTCCTTTATAACTGAAAGATTAGAATATATTGGCCAAGAGTTGAAAAAAAACTCTCATGTTAGTAAAAAATTCAATTCATGAGAAAAAAGCCTGAGAATGTCGCTGTTAGTCAATCACCAGATAGAAAAACAATGAAAGGCAATGGCACTTTTTACTACAGTTTAAAGTGGACCAACACCCAGGATTTTGACTATCCTGGGTCTTGGTCCACTTCGATGGGGCAACCCCGATCGGGGTGCCCCGCTGTGTGAAACCCCCCCAACCCCCCAAAAAACGCACCTCTCTGCGCTCCCAGCGCCAACGTACAAGCTCTATTCCAGGACGTCTAAGCGGCTGCCGCCGCCTCCCGCGCGTCCCTTTTGACGCGCGCGCACCCGCGCCGGCCATTCGCAGACGGCCGGCGCGGGCGCGCGCACGCCTGCAGGGGCGCGAGGGAGGCGGCGGCGGCCGGCCGCCGCCGAAGATCAGGTAAGGTTTTTCGGGGGTTTTTGGGGGGTTACACCCCGCGGGACATCCCGATCTCGGATGTCCCGCGGGGTGGGGGGTGATCGGCCCGGGAATCTTATAGATTCCCGGGCCGATCACCCGTGGGTGTTGGTCCACTTTAAAAGGGGTAAAAAGTTCAATACAAAATTTTTTCAGGAGTAAAACGGTGCCATTGACTTTCATTGTCTTCCTATCTGGTGATTCACTAACAGTGACATTCTCAGGCTTTTTCTCATGAATTGATTTTTTTTCAACTATTAGTGAATTAAGGCCATTGTGTGGATGAAATTTCTAGGCAGCATCTGCAAGTTCATTGCTCCCCCCAGTGGCCATGGTTATTATTATGGAAGATTTGTATTAAATAAGAGTTCCTTGCTCCACCTTGTGGCCATTATTGGTATTTTTCGGTTTGTATTTGATTCACATTTATTTACACTTCAAATATTTAAATAACTATAATATATAATAATACTATAATAAAATGACCCGTATAAAAAAGCAGCTTCACTTTTGGTGAATGTTTTATTGCAAACTGAATGTTACATCTCAGTAAGCTTTTGTCTTGTCATACAATTCCCGGTCCCCCCAATTTTGTTGTGTTCAGTTGCAGCATAGTATTTTTACTATGACCCTAAGGATGATTCCATGAAAGATTAAAATAACAACACCCTATGGTGTATGCTAGAGGATATGTAATTGTTTTCCTGCATAGCCAATAGTGTGCTGTCATTTATAAACTTTACATTAAAAAATACAATTCTGTGATTACTCACCTTGTAGAATTGGTTTTATAAGTATGCAGCACGTCCTGCTCCAGATAATGATTCATAACAGATGGGATTACCTCCACCAGAGGGCGCATGACTGCAGAGATGGCAAAAAGAGGCTCCTCCCTGGCCATATATACCAGGGACCTCCCACAAATTCCCCAGTATAGAAAAGCAGTAAGGAGAACCAGGAGAGCCAATGAAAATGAACGTTAACAAGGATAAAAATCGCCATGTAGAGGATCCAAGATAATGCAAACGGTGGGGTGGAGCAGGACGTGCTGCATACTTATAACACCAATTCTACAAGGTGAGTAATCACTTGTTCAACAGAAGCCTGGTGTTGGAAGGCCGAGTAGAATGAGCAGTAACATGGAAAGAAGGATCCTTTTCCCTAGCAGAATAGGCCCTAAAAATAACCTGACAAATCCATTTGCTAATAGTTGACTTAGCAGGTGCCAGGCCCTTCTTGGGACCCGAAGGAACCACAAACAAGGCATCAGTTTTTCTTAAAGGTGCAGTAGCCACCAAGTAGAACTTCAAATTCCTGACCACATCCAGGGAATGTAAGGCCCTCTCCTTGGAATTACCAGGATTAGGGCACAAGGAAGGACCTTCTCTAAAAGTAGGGGGCCTGAATAGAAAGGGCCGCCAACTCCGAAACACGCCTGACCGAGGTGATAGCCACCAAAAAGGCAACTTTAAGAGTAAGAATAGACAGAGCAGCCTCATGCACAGGCTCAAAAGGAGGGCCCTGAAGGGCAGACAAAACCAAATTCAAGTCCCAAACTGGCAACAGAGGTTTGCGAGGGTGACGCACATGAGCAACCCCCCGGAAGAAAGTCTTGACCAGAGGATGTTGAGAGAAAGATCTCTGGAAGAAAACAGCCAAGGCAGAAACGTGACCCTTGAGCATGCTGAGCTGAAGTCCCAGATCCAAACCATGCTGAAGGAACTCCAGAATCCTAGGAACACCAGACATGGAAGGACCCTAGACTCACACTAGTCAATGTAGGCCTTCCAGATCCTATAGTAGATGGTAGAAGAGGATTTCGTCCTAGCCCTGATTAGAGCGTTAACCACAGACTCAGAAAGCCCCACATCCCTTAAGACCTTAAGGAGGTTTCATAAGCCAGGCCGTCAAAGCCAGCATTTGTAAATTGGGATGGCATAGCCTCCCTTGAGTGAGAAGGTCCGGGACCAGGGGCAGAGGGTACTGATCTACCGCCAGCTGAACGATATCCGCGAACCACACCTGTCTTGGCCACCAGGGGGCCACCAGGATTGCTGGAACCCTTTCCTGAGCCAGCTTGCGCAGAACCCTGCCCAGCAAGGGGAATGGAGGAAAAAGATACAGGAGACGGAACCCCAGCCAGGATAGAGTCAGAGCATCCACCGCAAGGGCCAGGGGATCCTGGGACAGAGAGACAAAGACGGGGAGCTTGTGATTATGGCAGGACGCAAACGGATCCACTTCCGGTGGAGACCTCGCTGCTGAGATACCATTCCCCCAGGCGACAGGTCCCCCTGCTCAGAGAGTTCGCCTCCAGATTCTCCACTCCCGAAATACTCTCAGATGCAAGGAACATTGTCCTCTGCCCAGGGCAGAATCATGGACACCTCCTTGAGGGCACTCTTGCTCCGAGTCCCTCCCTGATGATTGATGTAGGCAACCGCCGTCTGGTTGTCTGAGCGAACTTGGACCAGCCGGCCCTGAAGGTGAGGAGTCAACTGAGCCAGTACCAACCGAACCGCCCTCAGTTCCAGGACGTTGATGGGGGCATGGGCCTCCTGAGGGCCCCACAGCCCCTGGAATTGTAGGGTTCTCCAGAAGCCCCCCCCACCCGACAGACTGGCATCCGTGGTGACCGTCTCCCAACAGGGGGCCAGAAAGGATCTGACCCCCAACAGGTTCCTCGAGTCCAGCCGCCACAAGAGGGACCGCCGGGCCAGAGGAGACAGAACAAAAGCCTAATCCAGAGACAGGGGACTCTTGTCCCAGACTGATAGGAGATGGAGCTGAAGAGGTCTCATGTGGAACTGAGCATAAGGAACTGCCACGAAGCAGGACACCATTTGTCCCACAAGCTGCATCCATTGCCGGATGAAAGGACGAGGGCAAGACAGAAGGAAATGAACCAGAGCTTGAAGAGAATCCACCTTCTGCTGAGGAAGAAAAATCCTGGCCTGACCAGTATCCAGATTCATGCCCAGGAAGGAGGTCACCAGAGAAATAGACAGGGAGGATTTGGGGTGATTGATCACCCATCCAAATTTTTCCAGAGCAGTCACCACCTGCTGGGTATCCAATTCTGCCTGCTGGAAAGAATGAGAAGTGATGAGGAGGTTGTCCAGATAAGGAAGAATGCGAATGCCCCGAGCTCTGAGGAGAGCCATAACACCTGCCAGCACCTTGGTGAAGACCCTGGGGGCCGAGGTGAGACCGAAGGGCAGTGCCACAAATTGGTAGTGCTGGTCCTCCAGTGGGAACCTGAGAAATCTCCGATGCCCTGGGAAGACTGGTACATGAAGGTAAGCATATTTGATGTCTATGGAGGTCATGAAGTCCCCCGGTGCAAAGAGCTGATTGCGGAGCCCAGGGTCTCCATGCGAAAGTGTCTGATCCTGATGAACTTGTTGAGAAGCTTTAAGTCCAGGATGGATCTGATGGAACCATTCCTTTTGGGTACTGTGAAGAAATTGGAATAAAAACCCAGACCACTCTCCCCAGGAGGGACCTGACAGATGACCCCCATGTCCAATAGGTTTTGTACAGTCAGAAACAGACCCTGAGCTGCCAGGGGTTCTAGAGGAATCCAAGACCTGAGGAATCTTGGAGGCGGCCAGGCAGCGAACTCTAGCTTGTAGCCGGAGGGCACAACCTCCAGAATCCACCTGTCTGAGACCTGCTGTCCCTAGACATGAGCGAAGAGCCGCAGCCGTCCCCCCACCCACATGGGTGAGGGCGCCCCCTCATGGCTGAGGAGGCTTGGCGACAGATTTGGGCTTGGACCCCAGGAAGATCCGGAGCGGGCACGACCTCTGCCCCTGCCCCAGAAGTCTCCCCTAGGACCTGCAAAGGAAACCCCTCTCCCAGACCTGGATCCACGGTAGGAGGGGGCAAAGGTACCCGGACCCCGAAAGGGCCGCAGCTGCTTCTTACGCTGAGGCCCCCTTGGCAAACAGGTCAAAGCAATCACCAAATAGGCGCAGCCCCTTAAAGGGAGCCCCGTGATGGCCTTCTTAGCAGCGTTATCAGCTGCCCACTGACGCAGCCAAATAGAGCGGCATATATCAACCACCAAGGCAGAGGTCCTACTACACATTCTAATGGTGTCATCTAAGGCAGAAAGGACATATGCAATGAACATTTCACACTGTGACAAGGCCCTGAACTCGGCACTAGAAGTATCATCAGGGGCGCCTTCCAACAGACCCTTGAGGAGAGACCTGATAGCAACAGCAGTAATAGCAGAAGCACAGACAGGGCGCAAGGCAAACCCCACACAAGCAAAGGCATGGGAGTCCAGCTGGTCAATGCGCCGGTCCTCACTATGCTTGAGGGTAGTGGAATCAGGGGAATGGACCACAGATGTGTTGGACTACCCCAATACTGGTGCATCCACTTCTGGGGGGGTTGACCAACATTTAACCACATCAGTGGGAAAAGGGTACCTTTTATCCCAGCCCTTAGGGATTCCGGGAAGCCGGCCGGGACGCTCCCATTCTTTGAGAACAAGATTATTGAAATGGGCCTGTTCTGGAAATTCCAGACGTGGTTTAGCAGTACTGAAAAGTTCCCCCTGTAGCTTGGGGGGGGAAGGGAGATAGAAAGCACATCAAAAATCTGAGTTAATAGTCTATTGGTGTTATCAGCATCCCAATGCTCAGAGCCATAGTCAGCACCACTGAAATGCTGATCATCAGATAACTCTGAATCCGAGAATAATTCCCCCTCCTCAAGTGGGGTATAATCAGACAAATCAAGGAAATTCTCATTCTCCACAGGAAAGGCAGACGCACCTGGCGCCTTACGGGCTGCAGAGCTAGCAATCAGCCTCTCAATGTTAGCCAACCTGGAAGACATGTCAGGCTGAGACTCCCCACTAGTATTTAGCTCACTGGGGGAGTCATAATCAGGAGAGGGGGAGTGGGTGAGGGCATAGTGGGCGCAGGCCCAGTCACAGATAGCCTAGAGTGCAGCGTAAGTTCCTGCTGGGCGCAGGGTACACAAACCCGCATATCATCACTTACAGGGGATGCCCCACACACTACACACAGCCGGGCTTGTCCCGAGGGGACCCCGAGCACAATATTCTGTGAAGCCTCCATATGGTGATTAAGGTGGCACAACTGGTCAATAGGAATTATGCCGTATAAGCAACCCGGGATGCCTCAAATGTCCGCCAGGGAAGTGGGAGGATTTAACAGTGTAGGCCTCTAATAACGTTATTATAACTAATAGAGGGGACAGGACCGGGAGAAACCTCTTAAAACAGTTATCCCGCCTGAAAGACATAATAGTGACACCCCATAATCACACAGAAATGACAAATAAATAAGAGCCAAGCCCACAGGGGCACTCACAGACCGCGGTGGGAAGCCAGCAATCACACCAGGAGAGGACCAAAATGGCGCTGGAGGAACCTCAAGGGGCAGGCCGCAGGAGGGTCCGATGCGGAACGCTCCAACAGAGCAAGCCACGCCCCCTCCAAGTAGCACAGAGACAGGCCAGACGCTACAGCCAATGGGCGCGCAGGTATTCTTGATGATGATGCCGCCGCTCACCGTGGACGCCACAAGGCGTCAGTGGCGGCAGATTCAAAATGACAAAGTGAAAGACAGAGCGCGGAGCCCTGAATGAAGTGCAATCACACACACACAAAAGACAATAAGCGCACAAACCCCCCCCCCCCCCCCCCCCGAACGGTATAATGGGAGAGGGGGGAGAGTGGTTGTCAAATAAAAGACCCACCAATGACCAGGGCAGGGAAGAGCAAGAGCGGACGGGGCATCCCAAATCAGGTTCACCATAACCTGCACCGCCTACCCTTTGGTTGGGGATTGTGGTCGGAGCCAGGCTCCGCAAAGAAGAGCCCCTGTGATAGGTGCTGTCTACCGTCACCCGACCAGCGCAGCCAAAGCTGGGAGGCATAAGTAATAAGTGGAACGGGTGGGAATAGTCCTACAGGGCCGCGGGCTGTTAAGCCCCACTCACCTGCGATAAGAGAAGCCATCTTCTGACCTTCACAGCCGACTGCAGAGAAGAAACTGGGGAATTTGTGGGAGGTCCCGGGTATATATGGACCGGGAGGGGCCTCTTTTTGCCATCTCTGCAGTCAGGCGCCCTCTGGTGGAGGTAATCCCATCTGTTATGAATCAGTACCTGGAGCAGGACGTGCTGCATACTTAGAATAACACAGCAATGCCTTCATGTGAAACCTTCATCAAACCAGAGATTTCCAGGCTCCCGACAGTTTGGAGAGGAAATGAGCAGTGAGAAATTATGTCTGTGCTTTTACAGCAGCAAACACTATTTAGACCCTACTATGGTGCCACTGTTACATGACAGTACACCAAAGTCCCTCAAACCACTCAGTTCAAAATGGCGACTATTAAGCTCCCCCCACAAACGGTCACATTTCCCCCAGGTCTCAAGCACCTACTCTACGCACCCCATGTTTGCTATGGCTCCTGGTGCCCCACTAAAATGACAGGTCGTTCAGTGTAAAATGCTGATTATTAACGCATGACTACCAGGGCCATCCCAAACAACTCAACCAACCATGCATGGCTACCAGGGGCATCCCAAACAACTCAACCAACCATGCACAGCTACCAGGGGCATCCCAAACAACTCAACCAACCATGCACAGCTACCAGGGGCATCCCAAACAACTCAACCAACCATGCACTGCTACCAGGGGCATCCCAAACAACTCAACCAACCATGCACAGCTACCAGGGGCATCCCAAACAACTCAACCAACCATGCACTGCTACCAGGGGCACCCCAAACAACTCAACCAACCATGCACAGCTACCAGGGGCATCCCAAACTGTTCAACTAAACGCACGGCTACCAGGGCATCCCAAACTGTTCAACTAAACGCACGGCTACCAGGGCATCCCAAACTGTTCAACTAAACGCACGGCTACCAGGACATCCCAAACTGTTCAACTAAATGCACGGCTACCAGGGCATCCCAAACTGTTCTCCCACTAAATCCAAGGCTACCAGAGCATCCCAAACTGTTCTCCCACTAAATGCAAGGTTACCAGGGCATCCCAAACTACTCAGCCAACCATGCACTGCTACCAGGGGCATCCCAAACAACTCAACCAACCATGCACTGCTACCAGGGGCATCCCAAACAACTCAACCAACCATGCGCAGCTACCAAGGACATCCCAATCTGGTCTCCCACTAACGCAAGCATCACAGGGGCTTCCCAAATTACTCAGCCAAATAAGCTCAGCTACCAGGGGCATCACAAACTACTCAGCCAACCACACACTGCTACCAGGGGCATCCCAACCTATTCTCCCAGGGGAAAAATATATGTGTCCTACAGGGCAAGAAACACGGTACTTGGGTTGCAAGTAAATTGAGCTAGGCCTATCCTATTCATTTAAGACAAGAAAAATGACCCTCTCCCTGCTGTATGTTTTCCCCTGTTCCTTATAACCCAATAGAGCGTAAGCTCTTCTGCCAGCTCCCCTGTTGCTGTATATTAGCAGGCCTCATGGGCTGCTTCTCTGGACATTAATACATATCTGTATATTTGGTTGCAATGGCAAGCGGCTCACCTGTTTTGCAGGTTTGAAGCAGTAGCAGGGCTCCAATCTTTTCCCTATTCTCAAGTTTATTCCTCCAGGACGGTGCCAAGAAGCGGTCCTACAGCCACCTCATCCCTCGATGCTCTCGGCAAGTCACGGGTGGTCCCGTAGCCGTCTCTGACCACGGCGGAGCATGCTCGTGACTCATAAACCGTGACACCTGCTTTCCAGCTCAGTCAAGAATCCTGAAAGCGATGCAAAGAAAGCTGTCATTGCCTAGAATACACAAGGAATTACGGGTTACATACAATGACATGTTTACAGGCGCTTTGGCATGGCTCATTATTTACTGCTCCCAAGAGGTGCGTAGGATAAGGTGGGAGAAAGTTAGCATTGGCCTGGACGCCCAGACAAAGATAATCCCCGACCCATCCGAGTTATAACATGTATCCCATCCCCAAACCCAAAAGAGCACCTAACCCAGGCGTTTGACTATAGCAGATCTTGTCCCATTCCCTGGGGGCATCCCAAATTCAGGGCAGGGAGTGCCGGTGCCTTACGGTTACGTCCCCATTTGGGATGCCCCAGCGGTCAATCTGTAAGGTTGTAGATGGCGAGCTCTTTTTTACATACTTAGGTGAATGTGGGCGGGGCAATTTGTATAAACGAATCGTAAAGGGGCCTACAGCGCTCAAACCTGTTATCTTGCTACAAGCCCTATAATATGTCTCTGGCATGCCCCAGGGGAAGGCCACCTGCCGGACATGGAAT